>JAUELE010247144.1:0-11051 GCA_031471655.1 Diodora aspera | reverse complement strand
TCTACTGTATACAAATAGTCTCAATTTGTATGAAGATTCATGGGCCTGTAATGTGAGGACAAGATATTTTAGCTGAATTAATTAAGTGTACGCGAACACTATTGGTACTTCGTTGAATGCTATTCATTAAAGTTGGATACATGCTCCTGAATGCTAAAATAGGTCCAGTGCTCTATGTGAGAAATAAATAACATAAACTGTAAATCATACATTGTTAAAATGTATGTCTAATTAAAAAATGCTGTATTCCCTTAGTGCTGACAGATACAAACGGATATATTTTCGAGTTTCAAACAGTCAGCCTCATTCTGAACATTTTTTCTGAGGGTTCAACCAAAGAATGTTCCGTCCATTTTCAATTGCTTTACAAATATGAGCTGAATGCATTTTTTGGCAAGTGTAACGTTTCCGGAGATCTATGAATATTTTCAAGATTTTGTCGAAAAGTTGAATGCATTGGGGTTTTTTTTAATTTCTGGCATGGGGGTCAGAAACGACAAATACTAGTATGCTATATCTTTTATGCATTATTCGTGACATGTAAATAATTTTATGTATATTTATCGTTTCAAAGCTTTTTTAGAAAAAAAAAAGATTAATGCACATTCAGCAAGTACATGAAGCTTGATGAAATTTGATTTGAATATTGTCTAACATATACTTTTCAAAAAAAGTTGGGGAACTTGGAATTTCAGGGTAAATAACATAACCACCTTCAACGGCACAATATCCATAGGATGCCCTGGCAAGCAATGAGCCCTGACTTTCCCCCATTGAAAATGTCTGGGACATTTTGGACCAACGTGTGCGTCAACGTGAAAGGCCACCAGCCACGCTAGATGAACGTGTCCAGGCGTTAGTGGAAGAATGGGACAGACTGCATCAAAATACCATCGGTAGACTCATATGCACGATGCCTTAATGAATCGATCAGTGTTTAGCCAATAACGGGGCATTACGCACTACTGATGCAAAAATGTCAATTTCTGTTTCTCACCCTTCCTTCTTTCACAGACCATAGCAGCAAGAGAAACGGTTTAGGTAATGATATACTGGGTGAATTGTTTACTCAATTCCTTCTTTGTAAAGATACAATTAGTTTGGGACCAATTATTATTATCATTAAGTTGTTATTGACCTTGAAATTCCAAGTTCCCCTACTTTTTTTGAAGAGTGTATAACATATGCTCATAGTTTGGCTGAATAAATTGAAATAGTTGATAAGTGAAAATTCTTACACAAGTTCATTTTGAAGTAAGACAAATAGGATTGTCATGTTTACTGATCCTTGGGCAGTCTATGTGTGCATGGGATAGTCTAGTCATGGGATAGTCTAGTAGAGGAGATGGGTCTAGAACTTTTGGCATCTGTGTTTAAATCAATTATTTTTCCACATGGTTGGTCAATGGAGATGCACGTGCCCCGGCCCCTGACCTGATTTAACTGACACCATTGTATTACATATTACTGAATGATTGATGATTCATGTTAAATGGGAATAATACACTCAGCAATCTTTCATCTATATTATGCAATGAAAACAGTTCAAGCAACTTCAAGGGCTGGAACACATGTACAACCTTCGCAGGATTTGAACCTACGTCCGCCCAAGTTGGCAAATTGCTAAAGGCTCCCATAATTCCATCACTGACCTTGACAGTTCTTAGCAGTATTCTTCCTGTTGATAACCTCATCAGGTGTGCACTACCCCATCTACACCCCCCTTACCTTTTAAATTATACATATCTTTTGATCATTGGGGGGAGGGGGCATGACACAGTGGTAAGTCCAGTGATCTGCCAGCTTTGGCAACCATGGTTCAAATCCTGTTCACTCTTTTCTTCCAACGGAGATTGGAACCTCATACAGAGTGACACTGGTAACACTTCGTGATGTAGCTGAAAGATTGCTAAAAAACCTTGTAAAATCCAAAATCAGTCACTCACTCTTTTATTTTCTTCTGGAAGAGGTCCCCCACCCCGACAACAAAGGCTTTTGCACCTGTGGCCCCCAATCTCTTCTCACATTGCTGTAGCCACCACTGCTCATGCTTGGGATAAATCAAAAGACAAGATGAAAACCCTGACCTTTTGAAGTCTGTTTGCAGGCTAGAGACAAGCACTGTTGTGCTGTTCTGAGTTAACCCTGTGGGGCTTCCGGGGAGTGACGTGGTTGTTCGTAGTTAGAATAGGGCCTCAGTAACCCAATGCTTGTTGTATAAGCTGACTAAAATGGGGATC
This sequence comes from Diodora aspera, assembly GCA_031471655.1. Lineage (NCBI taxonomy): Eukaryota > Metazoa > Mollusca > Gastropoda > Lepetellida > Fissurellidae > Diodora > Diodora aspera. Next base: position 8,811 of record JAUELE010247144.1, on the reverse strand, counting down.
TTTTGCTTTCACTTTCCTTTCTATCGATCCCTTCTATGAACTGTCTTTTCACTCGATGTGCACCTTGCACATCACATTGCTTTAAGGCTGAAATATTGCCCTTGCAATGTAACACATCATTTTAACTCAACAACTCAACTGTTCTGACTTTGATGATCAGTTGACCTTTGTTTAGCTTGAAGTTTGATGTTTGACATGGTGACAGGGAATTCAAAATATCTCGCTGTTAGTCTGTACTATGAGCAACAATGAATTCTGTCTGAAGGTATGCTTATTATTTCTGCCAGTTGGGCTTCTATTGAGAGACATTGAGTTATTTGGGTGTAAGAAAGACCCTTGTAGCCCCATCAAAGTTTTTATTATTAACTGATTAACTGTTGGCTAAAATCATTGGTCGAAATCTGCTTTGGACAGGTTGTTGTTTCAGTAACTTTGATGGTTAGTTTTCATTATATTATTACATTCAGGTATTATTTTTTTGAAGGAATTACAGCCCCGTTGATCCAAGGCTTAATTTTAATTTCAGTATCTGTTATTTGGTTTAATAGTGAAAGCCCAGACAACACTTGGGATGCAAGGCATTGATAGGTGGTGAAAGAGGGCTGGAGGGCTTGATAATGGATCATCGGAAGACTACTACTTTCTACTGAGCTGTCTTATTTATCATTGTTTTGTGACGGAAATATTGGCAGTGCAACCTACAACATTAACTCTTCTGGGCGCCATCATACAATTTACCAGGATTATGTTTGTCACCGGGAAATGACCATTGCTCGGCTGGAAAAGCCCGTTTTGAAAATATTTCCTCACTCCCTCAATTCAAGCTTGATGATACTTCTGTATTCATTTCCTAGTTAGCTGAAATTAGCAAGGAAATGATTTAGATATATTTATTTCCTAAATTAAGTGTGATCTCATGAGTCTATTTACAAAATGATCAATGGTGGGTTCTAAATACTAGTATTTGTCTTGCAATCCTGTGGGTGTTTTTGAATGGGGTTTACTTCCCAAATTTGCCTGATTTGACCACATGGGGAAATGAAAAGTCCTCTGACAGACACCATTTACTTCTTTCCTTGTTCCTCTGTTTCAAAAATAATCTTGGTTCGTTGGTTTTTGTGTGTGAATTTTACATTTCTTGAAGAATGAGACACATTTCTGGACTTCTAATCCTATTTCTTTTTTAGTTGATGTATTTGAGATGCATATTTTAGTTTTTTTTCCTTTTACAACTAATTTTTGTTATCTTTTGATATAACTGGCAGGTTAGTTATTAGCCAAAATTGTAACCCTTGGTTCTAACCCAAGTGGAGTCAGTTTTGCTTTGCAGATCCATATTGCATGATCATTTGACTGCTTGGAAATTGGTTTAAGTGAAGCCAGCTATTTTACTTTTAAAATGTAATCGGTGATATTAATAGAGATGGAAGAGTCCCAAAACAAAAAGGAGTTTGTGATATTCTGGCTGCATAACTATGAAGATAAAAAATATGTAATTATTTCACAAAAATATGAACACATACTGAAATAGTTTTAGAAGCACCCAGTGAAATTTCTTTTTGGAATATTTTCAGGTCAAAGAGATGAAGAAAGGGACAAAAATGGGAGGATACATCAGATAGTTGAAATGATCAGGTCAAAGGAGACCTTCTCAGAAGGGATCACTGCTATGGAACAGAGAAACCATGCAGAGAAACTTTTCAGCAAAAGACACTGGCCGGAAAATGTCCTTGATGACCAGACTAAGGCTCAGCTTGATCACTCGGTCAAGAAAATCCTGATGGATACATTGCCCAAATTAGAGAAAGACAAACGATTTAAATTTGCAATTTTTGACAAAATAATTGTGACGACTGCAGCTACAGGTAGACTAGTGCCAGATAACGCAAGGAAAGCTTTTGAATGTTTAAAGAAATATTGTATTACTCTGCACAGGACTCCTTGGAGAAAGGAAGTCAGGAAGCTACAGGTGAGAAAAGGGAACACTCTGAATTGATTTCAGGTTTAGTTGTGCATGATCATCCTCAGTTACATAAACAGGGATCGAGAAATGATATTTACCAGCACCTGCATACAGTAAGGAACCCAAGTTGAGCAATTAAGATCACAAAGTTAACATGCTTATGAACAAGTGCAATATGTTAACTACTGTATGTTACACCCTCGGGTTTGGGTCAGTTAGTTGAAAGAGTGGATAGATGAACTTGGGCAAGTTAATTTTGAAATCAAATACGGTAAAACTTCTAAAATTTCAAAGGAAAAAAATTAATTACTTTTGGACCTGTTTGAATTTTTGGAAATTATTGATCTTTGAAAAAGTTAGAATTTTAAATTTTAGAAATTGCTCCCAAAATGTGAGTGAAAAATTTGAAACTTTAGAAACTGCTGAAGGTAACCATCAACATTTTTTCGAAACTCGATTTTTGGTTTTCCAAAAAATTCTTATTTTTAGAAATTTGGTTTTCGGATTTTCGAAATAATTCAAATTTATAGAGGTTAAATAAATTGATTAGCTTGACAGAAATAGCACCTTCAAAATTTTAGAAGTTTGAAATTTTAGAAGTATTACCGTATGTGAAAATGCCAAGTTTGCTTGTCAAGCGTTGCGCTGCACCACCTGAGTCTTGCTGTAGATTGTAGTGTGTAGAACAAATTCATTGATAGGAAAGGGGTGGGAGTAGGGTGGTGACACCCAAAGTACTATCTCTAGATTTTGGTAATTTAAAAGATTTAAGAATGAAATTTCAAGTGAAACATAAGGAGCCGGAATAATATTTTGGTGGAAAAATCCATGAGTTTCACTTAAATTTTTACCCTTAAATCTTTTAAATTACCAAAATTAAGGGTATGCAGAGAAAGGGTGGGGATGGAGAATGGTGGTGTAAGGGTCAAATCAAAGAGTTTAAAACCACAACTATCTAACACTTAAACAGTGTTACTAATCAGAAGGTAAAAATATCATCTACATGAACATGTCATTTTTAGATAACGCTGACCTAAAACTACAGTAGGCCTATGTTTTCGTATCTTATTACAGCAGTAGGCTAGATTTTAATCTGAAAGATGTACATATATAGACCCTACCCATGCTTAACCTGTAGCTGTATTATTTTTTTTCTCTGCTTTGGTTTGGTTTTATAACGTTTTACATTGTTTTGACATTAGACTGCAAAAATATCAATTTCTTTTTCATGTGAAAAAACTGGGGGGGGGGGGGATGTGCCCCCCTGCGCCCATTGGTGCTACGGCACTCTAATGTATCGAATTCTGAAATCCGTCGGTGAATATTTTAATGTATACCTAGAGGAGATTGATATGAATTGCACTTTTTTGGTGAGAACAAACATGTTACAGTTTAGGCATGTACCATTTGCCCTTTGTTAGCTTGACAAAATCGTTTGTTGTGGTGGTGTTGTGTTATCAAAATATACAAATACGTTCAAAATGTTATCTTCATAATATATGTGCGAACACACGGATAAAATCAGATATCTAATTCAAATGAACCAAGTCCTAGCTCAAATGATGCATACAAATGTCACCAGATTGTTCGGTGAAGCGATCTCCGGGCAGAACGATATACTTTTAAGCAAAATATTTGTGTTGAGACCAACCACAGTTGAAATGTAACTGATCTGATTTGTTGGATAGTTCGAAATTTAAATATTCGTTTTGAATTTTGCAAGAAATATATTAGCAGTGTAGATTCAAGAAAAGTTATATACATGACAACAACCAAACAGGTAGTTGATGACCTCAAAAACGAATTTGTATTTCGTGCTGGTTTTGATTAAGCCAGAGGGTCTTGACATAAGTCTACTTGAGGCAGGACCCAGCAGAGATGGCTATGGTAGAGTAAGATGTTCACTGTTCTGTGCCTTGACTCGGGGTCTTGACATAAGTCTACTTGAGGCAGGACCCAGCAAACATGGCTATGGTAGAGTAAGATGTTCACTGTTCTGTGCCTTGACTCAGGGTCTTGACATAAGTCTACCTGCAACCATAAAACCGTTGAGACCATGTCAGCGACGTCAGCCCATAGAGTATTATTCCTGGAACTAGTTTGCCTTTATCTAGCTGTGCCTTAGCAGGGCTAAGAACAGATGGCTATGGTAGAGCAAAATGTTTAGTTTTCTATGCCTTGACTCAGGGTCTTGACATAAGTCTACTTGAGGCAGGGTCCAGCAGAGATGGCTATGGTAGAGTGAGATGTTCAGTTTTCTATGCCTTGACTCAGAGTCTTGACATAAGTCTACTTGAGGCAGGGCCCAGCAGAGATGGCTATGGTAGAGTGAGATGTTCAGTTTTCTATGGTATTGACCAAAGTCTAACTGTGATCATCAGAATGATCCTTGACCGTGGGAATCCTCCATAATATAAGTAATTACATAATATCTTGTGGTGTCACTTCCGCAACTCCGAATACTTCATATCGTAGTGCATGTTCCTATGTACAGAGCTCAAGCGTTCATGGAACAGGAAATTACAACGTTTCGTGACAGAAGTGTCTCACGTGAATTTATAGCTCTTCCCTTGTATAATACTGCGCGTTTCCTGAAACTTTTACAGAGTCCATTCTCTAGTGTCCGGATCCGCTTTCTCCTCGGCATTCCGGGATCCCACACGTGAACTTGCTCAATCGAGTGTTATTAGGATATAAGTTCTCTTGTACTTAGAACCCGGTTGAGCTTCCGGGGAATTGTGTAATGTCATAGTGCTACAGATAATCTGCGTACCTGCGTAAAATACACAACAAAATATCTGCATTGCTCAATTGATTTTACGTCGTTTGCGTAAAATGCTCAATTAAAAAAAACACTAAAATTGCGTTACAGGCCTCAGGGTACAGTTCTATTATGTTGCGATTTTGTGAACGATTCTATTCGGATAAATGAGTATAGATACACTTGGCCCGATGCAGTTAATATGCCGCGATCTGTTTTAGATTCAGAAATATACACCTGTAACTAACCTGCTGACAATATCACTCGGCATTAATATTATTTTCTTCGTCCCAAATGCATTAATACACATTTTCAGTAGTTCAGAGATAAGGTCATATTTTAGAACCCGGATTACCCAATTGCTATTAGAAATCTGAAATCTGAAATTTTCTTTCTACGACGTCGTCTTTCTCAGTGTGCCACTTCACATCTCATTACATTATGCGACTCAACTTGCCTCGCACTTGCCGTAAAACGGCTTCCTATTTCAAGCGTGAGTGTCTCGGTCTTTAGGAAAGGTCCATCGTAACAATGTGGTTGTCGTAGACGCTGAGTACATTGCAGATGTGTCGCATTCACTCATCTTTTACATTTTTTGAGAACTTTGCTAAAGGGTTGCTTTGAGGGTGCGTGTAAATGTGGACCATTCGTTGTATAGGATCTTTAGCGTATTTTGCTGATGCGGTTCGTTCTGCTTTGTGTGCTCTGCTGGGACGTTGATTTTTACCCTATATTTCTATTATCTATAATACATGTGTTTGCTTTATTTTCAGACCTATTGCGGCTTCTTTCAATGCAGAGTTAAAGCTCATCTCGAGAATCCCGAAGCAATTATTTGTCTTATTGGTTTTTATCCCGAAAGGAACGGATTGCTCTTGCTGAAAGACGATCCCGACCCCAATCGTTGTCTGTCTGTGGCATTCGAATGCACTGTTGCCATGGTTGAATGTGAACTGCTGGAAGAATATCACCGACGGATGCAAGAAAGCGGTTTAAGCATAGCGGATGTCGTCAGGTGGCGAGAAACGGGGGAACTTCCGGAGCCGAGGACGCGCAAAGCTCGAGACCAGAATAACGGTGTGGATACAGGATTGGACTCCGGAATGGAGTCTGCTGGTGCTAGCAGTGCCAGCATTAGAACTAGGTCTGTCCAGCCAAACGTTCCGCGAGAACACTTACCTAGGAATTTACCGTTCATTGATGAAGATGAGACCTACGATGAAGATGTGTACGAAGAGGCAACGTTCGAGGAACATTGTTTAGCAAGCATACAAACAGTCCAAAGGAAGCAGACGGAGAACGAGAGAGTGAAACATGTTCCTTCTCCCAGGACGTCCGACGAATGGGGTTTTGTTACAGATAAGTTGAAATTGCAATACGGTAATAAATATTACGAAGGGGAGAGGGGGGATTTGACCAGACACATCCGGGTAGGCGTGAGACTTCCTCGAGATGACCTATCGGATGAAGGCATAGATGTTTGTGAAGAACCCCCACAGGTTGTTGTCAACAAGCTTGTGAGATACCAGCCATCTGCAAGATCACGATTATCTCGCGATACAGGCACGGCTGTAGCATCTTCAGGTTATAGATCTGGAACGACAAACGCCGTGTACTATCCACCAACTTCCAACAACTTATCCCCCTACTCTCAGCCAATCCCGATAAGCCCACGGTCACCCTCCTTCCCTACTTCAGCTTACGGCTCACAGACGTCATATAGTAGCATCAAACAGCCAAGTATGAAAAAAGGACCAGTTTCCAACCTCCAACCAAGAAGACCAACTTCGGTCGAGGTTGATGGCCTGTCTAAAGGTAAAGCCAGCGCTATGTCAAGCCATGCTATTCCGTATAATGTAGATCCTGTGATGTCGGATGATGTTCAATGGGCTTGTCCAAAATGTACTATGATTAACCAAATGTCCATATGCTTAGGATGTGGAAAAAGCAGAGACGCCCCAGAAATGGACGGCACACGTTATGGAGAAAGCATAACCAAATGCTCTCAGTGCACTTATGAAAATTCGCCTGATGAAATCAAATGTGCTATTTGTAATCATCCTTTGGAGAAAGTTGTCCATACATACGTATAAGTTTGAAATGTCCAGTTAATTAAATAGTGATGCGCACATGTTTATAACCGATATAAACATATTTAATATCTGACACCTAATCTTTAGGTTTGGATTGTCGACCCAGTAATCTGCCAGCCTTAGCGGTTATGGGTTCGAATCCTACTTCTCTTTCCGTATGGAAATTGAACCCTGACACCAGTGTGATGTCGGTAACACCATGGTGATATGGCTTCAATATTACCGCAAACCACGTAAAACATCAAATTCTTCCACTCACTTTTGGTTTGATTGTTATTTTCTTTCCAAATATTCAGATTCAGAATCTTGGAAAAAAACATTTCTCCAATACCCATCAATATAAAACATAACAATCCTATCCAGCTCGGTTGAAGACAGATACTTAAAGGGACATGATCATAGTTGCATCTCCAATACTGAACCAAAACTTAAAAACCCGTTCAAGTCGATCTGACTAAAACATCGATACATCAATTAAATATCGGCGAAAACATAATGAAAATAATGGATGGTTAACTACATTTTATTCGCCAAAAAGGTCACTTACTCGAACTCCAGAATTAATTCCATAAGTTCCCTATTTTGGTGACGTCATCGTTTTTATGGGTATTAGCTAAAACGGTGACCAGCCAAACTTGGCGAAAATCTATGGACAATTCGGTGTAAATGATCGATAAATATATATGTATCTTTTGTTGTTACCGTTGTGTCCAAAAAGTGTCAACGTTTCGATCAAATATCTATCCCCGTTCTAATTGTTTCGTCCAATCCCATGTCATCGTTATGGCGTATCACCGTTTTAGCCAGTTCCAAATTTGCTCACATTCCTCCAAATGCAATGCGCAATCTATTTTTAGCTTTAGACGAAGACGGAAACTCCCTTTTCTTTATCGTCTTAATTTGTGTGAAATCTTTGCGTAATAAAATCTGGAAAAAATACAGCACGGTATTATATTACTGGATGAATAGAAAGACAAGCTCTGAACATAGATTGGCTTACCTGCATCTCTGATCACGTGCCTTTAATAGGGATTTACGGCGTATTTTGATATTACTGGTATCATGTGATGTTATGTTTCTTGTCAGATCAGTTAACTTAACCAACACACATGTCATAAATGATAATAATAATGCCACTTATTCAACAGGAATACATGGAAATCTGTTTTCCACCTTGCGAAGTGTTGCGCCAGTGTTGATCATGGTGACTGTAGTGTCAATACCAATTATTCGGCTGGGCCGACTGGGGTTTTGAGTCCGTTGCGTCACGGCCATCGCTGTGTGTTATATACTCTTATCTTATATTGTTTTTTTGTAGTATCAGATGACGTAGTCATGGCGAGGTAACTCGTAACATACCATTATACACGTACAGGTACTCTGTATGGGCGCCGGGGCTGATGCACGCGGTGTGGAATCAAGTGAACCCACTCATCCTGGGCAGCATCTACACACAGACGCCGGGAATGCTTCGAGGAGAACAGTGGCTCATCAATGGCGAAGGAGTAGTGGGTGTTTTAGTGATGTTACCGCTAGCGTGTTGGATGTCGCTGACCTTGTGATCTTTATTGCATGGATATTAACAACTGACTGTAAACCTCAACACAGAAAAAAATGATTGTGCGACGAAATATGAATATGATCGATTATTTCCTGTCGGTCCTAGTTCCAACTGGACTGTTATATTTGAAAAGATGAGATGTCTATGCGTGTGAGTTTGTGTTTTGTAAATCATGAAATACATGTACAAGATTATAATGGAACAAATTGGCGACAATCCTATACTATAAGAAATATGTGGCAAGAGCACTCATAAAATGTAAGATAACGTATGGTTCTTAACCATTTGAAAGATTCTTGTCTGTAAAGCACAATTTTGAAAAAAGTCAGAGGCGAGTTGTTTTGCAGGTTAGACCCCACATACGTCACGTGATGGTGAAATATGCGAAATGGGCTTTATACACCAGGCAAGCCTTGGTTAAACCAGTGTACAA
>JAUELE010247133.1:0-11051 GCA_031471655.1 Diodora aspera | reverse complement strand
GCGGAAAATTTACGCATGGCGGCCGAATGACAATCGGAATTGGTAGTGTCCGATTTCGTATAGGCTTTTACGGAATAGTCCGAGTGGTATCGAGGGAACTCGTGGCGCAAGTTTGGAAGTGATACGACCAAATAGTTGCATCAGAAAAAAAATATGTATTTTTTTCGCCTGGTATATTTACAACACAAAAGCACTGATGTGTTACATCTGTAAACGTTGAATTTTTTGACATAAATAATATAGGTTTCATTGAGTATTATATCAGTGAAATATGAAGGTGCGTATTAACAACAAGTCAGGGTTATCTTTCCTTGAAAATAGAACGCAAACTGTTTTTCTCTTCTTGGATGCGCGATGCGCTAGACTGGGACCGGTCTTTTCAAAATGGCGACAAGATGCATACGAGTCCTCTGCACGGTTACGGAAAGATACGAATAGCTACGAATGGACGTTTTATGTAACGACAAGATATGCTTAAATCTATTTTTCAAAAATGACTAGAGATGATAAAAACACTCTTACGTAAAATGAGTATTGAATAATAACCACTGAACGTAGCCTTCTTTCACGCAAGTTCCCTCTGTTCCTTTCACAAAACATACATTCATTTGTAAAACTATGTTACTTATATACCCATCATTATGACTATCGAAAATTACGGGTAGGCCGTTATACTGACCCTTCAATAGTTGAACTGAGTATATAACAGACACAGGCTTAACTTGGCTCTTTGTGGTAGTAAGTTGTTCCTGTAATACTGATACAGAGAGAGAGAGAATATTTTATTTAGATGTCACGTGCAAATTAAAATACAAATAATCCACACACTTAAGAGAGCACCCAGCCTTGTCGGCTTATGAGACATCAAAACATTTCAGTAACATCCAATGTATATATACACCATGCAACGAAATAACTACGAGCATGGTAATAATAAATATAAAAATATCATATCAACGATATCAGCAGTACTGAAAAATACTTTCTGTTAAAATCAAATTTTACTCAATTTAAAACACTTTTGGTCTGTGTTCTACGATAGAACATCCTTGATAACAATGCAGCCAAGGAACCTTGAATGTTGGGATTCTGCATTGTTACGCAGAAATAATCAGCTGTTGAAATATGTCTTTCTAACAAATTTACCTTATCCGATACTGCAAGACGAAGATCCGAATAATAGAGACATTCCATTAGGAAGTGAATTTCGTCTTCAATAGCATTGTTATCACAAAATTTGCATAACCTATTTGTTAGTGGTACAACAGGCAGACAATACCTGCCGGTCTCAATTTCAAGTTGAAGAGTGCCACATCGGAATTTTGCCAGAGTGCTACGGTGAGATCTAGACATTGTTCGGACAACATAGGGCTCTGTGGACAGCGTCGTCTTAAATAATCTAAAAGTTCTGAGTTTGTTTCCATTCACTATATATTATGTTCATCATTTACAACCTTGTACAGAGACTACTTAGAGTTAGAAACTGGAACTAAGACTTAGTGTGCTTTAATCCTGTAAGCGTGAACTGACATTGACATATTGATATAATTTGTTTTTAAAACTTGATTACCGAATGAATCGACATTAATTTAACATTATGAGTACAAATTGTTTATATATATATACCTTTTTCATCATTTACAAAACTGATCGGTATACTTTCCTTTGATCGTCAGTATATATATAAATATATATAATACTGACAAGAAAGTATACCGATCAGTTTTGGAAATGATGAAAAAGGTAAAAACACAAGGTGATGCCAATATTTTACCGCGAAGATATCAGCATTTGACGAGATGTCGAAACTGATATATACAACAATCACCATTAAGCGGGAACAGGATTGTTCTCAAACTGCATTAGAGGCAAACTGTTTATGACCTAACAAACGTGTCGGTAGACTTTTTTATGGTCGTCATTGTATTTAATTTACATTATTTCTATGTATGTCGTTAATTCAGTTTAATTCTGTTACTCTTTTTATCATTGCCAAACATTCTTCCTAAAAGCTATTTGAATAACGTCATTACTAGTATGATCTTCCATAATTCCTTCATTTTACTTTCGGTATCAATGTATAGAATTCGGTCAGCCTAATTATCATGCTTATTGTTTTGCAACAATTTCCGCGAATATTGCAACACATCTTTTTTACAAACCTGACGTCGATATCTCCTTTTCCTGCAGGGCACAATACATTAAGCATGTTTGTCACAGATAACTGCAATCCGTGCATATAAAAGTCGAAACGCCATTAATCGTACACAAATCCGTGGACTTTGAGCGTTGTAAATCGTACACGAATCGTCACCAGTTTGAGTTGGCTTTTCCAAGAAGGATTTAGTCATAAATTTCGCCGTTCCGTCTTTGGACTCCTCGTGACAAAGGTTTGGTGACGCCGAAGGTCAATGAGTGCATTCGTTTTAACTTAGAAATATTGCTATCGTGTTATGAATAACTGCATTCATTCAATATTTCATTCATTCGATACGTTTTGGGGTTGATAATACAAGAAATGTAAATAGAGGGCGTGAATTCATTCTCAGTCTCCACCACGGCTCAGTGCTTTGAGGATATTCATTCATTCATTCATCCATTCAAAACGTTTTTATATTTATATGTTTCGAATGTGTTGTAAAGGTTTAACCATATGATACATTCAGTGTGAATAATGATATATTTTGTGTGAATATAGATATATTCCGTATCAACCTACACTGCATATGTATGTCGCCTCAACGCGTAAGCTTTATATTTAGAATCGTCATTACATAATGCAGCTACTCTGTGGAGATAATGCAATTATAAATATTACCCCGGTTTTGAAGAGCCGCACAGGAAATGACAAGAATTAAAGGAAACACATAATTATTATTCCTTTCCTATCGACATTGTAATAAATTTCCGTGAAACGTTATCTGTCAATAAATTTTATGTCAAAGCATTGCAGCACTATAGATATTATAATGTTTTTATAGCTATTGGGTATTTCCTCTCAAATATTGAAGTTTGTTGGGTGTTTCTAATATTAATGGGATGATCCTTGTTATCTGCAAATGAGAACACTACTGGAAATATGTCAAGTATTAATGCAATTGATACTTAGAATATAATACTAAAGCTGAGTCATATTGTTACCAGATAAGTTACAGACACGTATTTTTTTTATCTAAAATAGGTCGAGGCATATAAAGTGCATTCGGCCGAGTTTATCTATACTGCCGGGAAAAAGTAGCGATACCAAACGATTTCAGTTATTTTCCTTTACGTCTTTCTGTCATAGCTGATCAAAAGGATGTTTGGATTTCAACGAGTGTAATTTGATTGACATCATAAACTTACTAATCTTGAAGGGATATCTCTTGCATATCCAACGCAATTGTGAATGTATTCAGTAATCTCTTAAAATCTTGATATGGTTTCTTTTGCCCGGCAGTGGTACGTATTATATTCACTTCCTCCATACAAAATTGTCTGTGTTCTCACTCACGTAAATAAGGCCCGTACTAAACGTAGTTCTACTCCGTTCTGCCATAACTTTCCGGTTTGCCGGATCCTGATTGACAATTCAGAGGTGATCAAATTGGCAATAACCGCTGCTAAATAACAATGGGTCTGTTCAGAAGAGCACGAATACAATGTAGGCGCTGACCCCGAACGATTCTTCTTCGACTGAGAACGCCAGTATTCGGCAATTATTCAATTGATGGTGGTCAACTGATAGCAAACACCCACCTACACTATTCACGCTTCTTTCTCTATCACAAATGCGTTGTCATATCTTCAAAACAGTCAAGTTGTTATTAAAAATACTTGGACAATCATTAAACACAGACCCATCACGGCCGTGGTCTCGCTCTTCTGTGGAAATGTTTTGAATGGAATGTAGTGACGTCATGAAAACCCCATGAGGACGTCATAGTTACCGCAGTGCAGTCTGTAAAACCGGCGTGTGTTACGCGCCGTCAAAGAATGCCAGTCAAAATGTCAATTTTAATTAGTAATGGTAGAACGGAGACAATCATATTGTTTTTCATGCTGGACGCGGTGGTTTGAACGCCACTAAATTCATGTTAAACTGAGCGCATTAACTTTGTTCTAAATTTGATCATGGTATGGGCTAGGAAATGTATACTTGTATCACCGAATACTACTTGGCTGAAGCTAACTGATTTGACGTCAGTATGCAATATTAAAGATACGGAATGTTTAATGTTAACTTTGACCGGTCCGATTTCATTTGTATTATTTAATGCAAATTTGATGAGAATTGAATCACTTGTACGAGATTAATACAATCGGCTCTGGAATCTGTTTTTTTAAAAGGACCATATTTTACAGTGTTTGAAGAAAGTAGCGTTCCTTATGTGGCAGCACTTATTTCATTGCAAATTTGCAGTTGCTCACTATTAATGCAACTAATTCAGTTGCCCTTTAATTCATTATGGAATGGGTCCATGTTTAGTCTGGTTGGGCAGATACAGCCTTACAGTGGCTATCTTTTGTTGCCGTACATTTTACTTTCAACAATAATGGCAATTGTATGACAAACATGTATGTTAATTTACATCCGATAGAAAATGTAACGCATTAAATGCCCATTTCAGCATTGATGTGAAGATAATACCATGCTGTGTTCTGCACTGACAAGGGCCTTGGAGAGCTATTTACGCACAAAACAAAGGCAGCGACATCACTAGTGTGCGCGTGTAAAGCACACTTCAGTCTCTTGAGATAAGGAACGACTATAACTTCCACCAGAAACTGACGTCCTTACGTGATTGTTGACACAAATAAATTGAAAGAAACCTGATTGGCCTCACGTCAGAGAAATTGTACTTTAGAAAGCTCTATAGCAGCCATGTGACTATATACGGAGTAGACCGAACTCGTCGCCACACCAAAAAAAGTCGCGACAAATAGCCTAGAAAGCAGACAACAACAATCAATTACTATCGATGTTATTGTAAAACATGTGTCACAAGTTAATAAATCAATTTTCAGGTTCTACCTGTTGTATATATATACTCCAGCAACAAAGAAACGCATATAAGAATCATAACTCAAATTTTGTCTTTATTTCAACATATCATATTGGATTTGATAACAGACGATGTCTATTGACATTTGGTGTGATAAATGTCAAGACATCACTCTTTTCACAGAACATGATAAACGTCAGGCAGCTGATCACACATTGGCATTTGGTGCCGCTGATGTCATTACCTCGTGTGTTTTCCATTCGCGTCTAGAACTGCGCGGCATCGTCTCTCATGGATCGAATAAGTCTCTGGATTCGAGGTTGCGGTATAGTATCGGCCTGCAAGGCTATTGCAGCACAGAAATGTTCTCATTTTGAAGAAAATCTATTGTCACACGTGTTGTATGCGGTCTGGCGTTATCCTGCTAGAAGAGCGTCCTCTGCTGGTTGAAAATCGGAAGGAGGTTTGGCCGAAGGATTGGATCACAGTAGCGTTGCGCTGTAAGATTGCCTTGGACCAGCACAAGATCACTTCTCCCTGTATAAGACATTGTTTTCCCACATTATCACTCTGCCCCAGCAGAATCTATCGACCTGGGAGACGCATGCGTCGGGAAGACGTTCATGGCAGCGTCTGTACACCCTCGGTCTTCCGTCGCGTCGCTGCAGCAGGAATCCTGATTCATCGCTGAACCAGATTCGACGCCAGTTTGCCGACCTCCGGCGCTGAGCATTGGGGCACCATCGGACCGACGTTGGCTGTGTTGCTATCGCAGGACAGGGCCAAAGTACGGTCTTCTCGGGGTCTATTTCTGACGGTCTGTGACAACACTCTTCTCAGTCCTGGCAGTGCTTTCGGTGTAGCTGTCCGATGATGATGTAGCGGTATTGTGCTGCAGTGGTTACACGAGGTCGTCCACCTCTAGGGCGATCTTCCACCGAGTTTTGCTGGCGATATCGGACCTTCAGACGAGAAATCCTGCTCTGATGAACATTCATTCGACGGGCGACTGTTAACTGGGATTCCCATGCTTCAAGGCGACTGATGGCGACATTTCGATTGGCGCACCTCGGGTGGCATTTTGCTCTGTTCGGAAACTCGAAAACGAATTGAAGAATCCAAAGACAGTGATCGATCTTGTATAGCCATCCATGCCCGAATGTGCGATGTGTGAGCACTCAGTGCGACAAGTTCAACATCGTGCTGTAACATATGGGAATTCCATTTCGGCTGTGGTTGGATATGAAATGTTACAACAGATACATCATAGATTCAATAAACAAATCAAAGGTTTCCTAAGATTAATCATTTTCATGTAAAGCCGATATAAAAAAAAACAATTTTCAATATGCGTTTCTTTTTTGAGAGAGTGTATTTACAGATGTTCGTTGTGTGCGCCAGTCATCTGTGACGACATATTATTCCTCAAAGTAACAAAGACGACAATACCGAGTGTGCACTTATATTACGAACTAATATAAATAATTAGTATTACCATTATAGCACAACTTGTATACTTCGACATACAATGTCATCTGATGAAAGACTGCCAGTTGTATATAACACACAGTTGGACAGTGAATGGTTTGATGTTTTGGATTGGTTAATGCGAGTGACCCATCAAGTACATTAAAGATTTCTTTCAATATCATATCATTATACAACCTGGTCAAATAATTGTTGTTTTAGATATGCCTTCAGTCCAGTCCTATGTATCTGAATATATGCATCTAGTAATATCTCTAATACAAACGAACTTCAGGGTGCTTATTACTGATCCAAAAGGCACGGGTGATGTTTTTAAATCAGTAGGGTGCGTTTGATAGTATTGTGGAGATAGGCATCATGATAAAGTCTCCACGACTTTGTCGAGTTTATAACACGTTTACTGTGTTGTTGTGGAAGTACCAAGAGTGTTTACAAAAATCAACAGAGAAAGTGAATTAATCTTTGTTAGGCGGAACCCATTGACTCCATATGATCGCTTGCTCGCTATTAAGAAACAGACGAATATGGTAATTGATTTTCTCATTTTGTTGTGTTCAATTATGCCAGCAACAATAAAACATTTAGCCGTTTTTCCATACTTTATAGTTGAGGCGTGGATTCATTTGCAATGTATCTGGGATTTTATTTTATTCATAACTCCCATCTTGATGAATTTGCAAGGCATAATCCCATACCATGGTTATGCTACTGTGACCATAGTTACATTAACGCTTGTATGATTAAACACATTTAAAATTTGTCTTCAAGCTGTGCATCACCATGGCTCGTTGGATCACCAATAAGACAGGCACAGATTTCCAGACTCTATCTCAATATTTGAGTGACGAAAGAGTGTACTATCAACCACCCAGCGGATACAGAAGAGACTGGTCAGAGAAGGATGAAGAAATTGCATTGATGTTATATATAGATAATTTCTCTACTCTCTTGACATTGGCTCAATTTCCTGTCTGTGACGTTATTGTTTCTCGTAAAACGTGCTGCTTCTAGAAACTCTCCTTAAATAGCAGTTAGCAAATGTTAATCGTGCTTAAATTTCCAGATACTTTCCTTTTCATTCTCAGGCATGCAGTTAATACGGTTAGGTAATTGGTTGCATGGAGCAATCCATGTGTAATCTGATATCTGTTAACAGAAATAACTTTGGTCTGACACAAGGACAAACGATATAAACTCACTTGACATTTCTTTGAAACAAAGTAAATTGATTAAATATACGATGAAATGTCCAGATTTTAAGTATTTGTGCTTTAGATTGGTCAAATTATACACCAAAGGTTGTAATACATTTATCTTTAGTTTGTATCTGAATGTTTAAATTGCACAAATACTGCCTGATGAAGCAAGCATGGTGAGCGTCAGTTTAATAAATCGTATTGCAAATGATCTGAATGAAGTCATTGGTTATCTGTCGAGGGTAATATCCTAATTTACAAAGAAGAAGAGATTTGCTAAATGACATTACAGAACATTCATTTCACCAAATGAGCTATATGTTGTACTCCAAATTAAAGTAATTATTCTTTATCAGTTTTCAATCATGCATATGTTAGATATTAAGGAAAGTAAATTTCGACTCAAGAGTAGTCGGTATTGCCATACATCAAGATTAGCAACTGCATCCTGTGATCGACTGTTACCCATCGGAAGTTGGATGAATTTAACTCTATACGTTCAGCACCAATGACCTGGCCAGCATACATGGCTAGCGTCGTCATTTTTGAACGGGTCTTACATAATGGGCGCTGTGAATGATATCTGTTTTAACTGCATTAGACGTAATGTGACAATGTTGCCAGGCGGAGAGCTCAGCTCATTTCATACAATCGATTCCGAAAAGAATCAATAAAACTAAAAATACTATGAACACAAAATGAATTATCACATTTGTTTCTTCCCTGCACCAATGCTGGAAGGGGTGCACTCAAATCGTAAATGATCTATTCCTTGTAGAATCAGAGGAAGACGTTGAGATAATCCATTCGTGATGTATTGGGAGACCTCCGACGAGAACCAAATGGACTTGTTGCGTGTAACTGTGCTTAAAACTTTGCCAAAATAATATCAAGCCGTCTCTTTTGATTAAAGACACACATGACTTAATTACAGATTGCTTTTAATGAAGTGACATTCCCTGCCTTTCAGAAACTAAAATATAATGTCACATTTATTAGGATAAAGCAAAACATTTCATAATTGCTCGACAAAATTTGAAACCAGCTCACCTTTCATATCATGTTTCTGACGTTTGCAAATAGTTTAAACACACCAAACATGCACATTTAAGATTTGTTTCAGTGCTTGAAAGCATAAGATATATACAGTGTAACAGTCACTGAAACAATGGTAATTTAAGATAGGCTCCTGGGTACATGCAAAATTAGACGATGTAACTTGCTTCAGCAATACGTAAATCAAAGATGTCACTGCTCCACGTCGAGCCGAGGTGAACAATATAGATAATATATAGAGTCTGCAACAGGACGTGTTGACAAAAGCACGTGCACCATCGTTTCACTTTGAACCATTACAGTCAACCAAATAAAACAGTGCACATCATAATTCTAAGATCGTTGCGAGTCGCACACTATCCGAGGTTTTCTGTTTATAATGAGATTTTGAAGTGCATCATCGTGGCCATATTTAGTATCTTGGACTTCCGGGCGATTGGCCTGGATCAAGGACAAAGTGAAGTGGAAACCATTTCTTGTGAAAGGAGAGTGTAAAACCAAGTACGATATAGGAAACCTGTTTTTATTAGACCACATTGGCGATTGACTCAAAACATGAAATGCCTTCTATTCCAGAAATCATCCGTTATCGCAAATCATCAAACAAGTATAACTTTTGAAATTGACAGTTTAGTTTATAATATGATTGGTTCTACACGTGCTATTTATTGAAGTCACCAGTATTCATCGCCAAAAACTTGCGATGCTCGTATTATATTTTCAGGATGTATCTGTTGAAATTTAACTGACGGTTTAAAACAATTGAAACTTCAAATTTTCAAACCGTTGCAAATGGGCTCGTACTTTCGACAGAATTGTCGTGAGCGAAGTTCTATAGGTTTCTACTTTTTCCAAGATATATTCCAATATCTAATAGCAAAAGAAATTGATCATCTTCAGTGCCCATATCGTTTAGTCCCTTTAATGATTGAAGCAAATTGAATCAAGCCGCTTGCAAGACAATAACACAAAGCCGAACGTCAGTTTGAGAGTCTCCATCCTTGAGTTCTTGATTTTATAACCTGTCTTGCGATTCAGTGACGCCGATGACATTATCAACATCTGACAGTGATTATACACATTAGGAAATAATACCGTTGGATTATATCAGTTATTTCAGATACATGACCTTGCATACTAAGTCAAAATCACACACAGATCTGATGAATACATTGATGTCATGATTTGAAGAAAAAAACATCTTTGAAAAACAAACAATTCGAAGCTACACATCACATGTACATGTATAACGTACAGGAAAGCATGTTTCTTTTTCACCAGTACACCAACACAGCTATGTGGATTAAAACATTATAAGTACTGCAAACACTAATAACTAAACAATAAGTACTGAATACTTGAGAATCACAATCAAACTAACAGTCAAATTACCTCTTACTGTTGTAACCCATACTGTATGTTACAGTATCGCGTTTATCCGAACCAATTCGTTTTTCTTTAATTTGTTGGGTTTATCGAAATTTCGAATTGCCGAATTCGAGGCAGTATCTCATCAGAACTACTTCCCTGTCAACTGAATAAAGACGACCACGTTTCCGTTTTCGCGACTTTAATACATATAGCAAAAATGAGTACACCATTGTCCTGTTATAGGTTCTAGTACTCGTTTCAATCTTAATTTGTAAAATAATCAAATACTGTGGTCTGCTTTCTATTGCATTTACAGGAGAAGGTGTTCATGATTACCAGCATGACATTGACAATTTCCTCGTCTTTGTTGTCTGACTATACATCTTGGACTTGTTATTAACGTATTGCCTGAACATAGCACAAGTCCAACTGATCATTCATTAGCAAATGTGCGTCTATAGCTTCAGACGTCCTAATAATTAAGTCGACTTCCTTCTTTAGAATATCTCTGGCTATCCACTTGACGTAATGAGATACTTCGCAGTGCAATGCTAGATGATTAATCCTGGCCCTTCGGGAACTAATCACGGGTCGATGTCTCAAATACCTTTGGGGATAAGCATCATTGATTCCAAGTCGCTGATGGGCTTAACTCAAGGACGTTACCACATTCCATCTTGATAAGCATAAGTATCTTCATTTAAATTATTCAGTGCACAACTGGTGATTAATTATATTGTAATGAGTTCTCGTGTACTGGATTAGCTACCTAGTATCATAGATTAGGGGTTTACACTGAATTATGATCACATATACTGACGTCCAAAAGAAAGTATACCAATATTTTGAGAGACTACTGAATAAATTCAGAGATATCCCTTCAAGACATGGAAGGTTTATCAATGAGATGATGTCAATCAAATTACACTCACCGAAATCCAAGCATCCTTTTGAT
>JAUELE010247122.1:0-11051 GCA_031471655.1 Diodora aspera | reverse complement strand
TGCTTGGATTTCGGTGAGTGTAATTTGATTGACATCATCTCATTGATAAACCTCCCAAGTCTTGAAGGGATATCTCTGGTATATCCAACGCATTTGTGAATTCATTCAGTAGTCTCTCAAAATCTTGGTATACTTTCTTTTGGACCACAGTATATTTTGATGACACATTGAACCCTCTTTCGGATTCAAACAGGAAATAACTATCACAATGCGCAAACGCCATACCAACGAGCCAAGTCACAATACAACGTCAAAACAGATTACGTCATTGTATCCGACCTTGTAACCTCTGATTTCTAAGTTAATGTCGTATTGACATTTAATACACCCAAGTTTGGAGTTTATCCGGAATAAGTCTCTTTTCTTTGTGCCTGTTCCCAAAGGTCGGTATTAAAATCAGAAAAGCGCCGACCTTATGTCAAGACTCACAGATGCATGCATTTTAGGCCATCGATTTCCTATTACGACAACATGTTGCCGGAAAGGAACGAGGTTTTGATGTCGAGAATAAACACTTCCTAATGTCTGACTGTAAGACCATTATCTGGGTTGTCCCAATATCGCTTTTCGTAAACGAGGGACTGATGGTCGCTGGAATAAGGTTCACGATGTTCCCTGGTATTTCCAAAAACTGCTTTCAAAGTATAAGAATGAATTACTTGCTGCAAGCGTTCCTATTCCTATGTCATTTTCAACGACTCTGTGGGGTTTCGGGGGAGTGACATGGTGTCACTTAGATCGAATAGAGCCTCAGTAACCCAATGCTTGTCGTACAAGGCGACTAAAATGGGGATATTTTGCTTTCACTTTGCGATCCCTTTTATGAACTGTCTTTTCGCTCGATGTGCACCTTGCGTGCGACGTTGTGTTATGGCTGCGATATTGTCCGTGCAAAGTAAAACATCATTTCAACTCAACTCGACTCATTTTCAACGTTTTTAACCTATTTTGATATGGGTTTGTTGTACTAATTATCGATTTGCACTGTTGTCGAAAAGAAACAATTCCAAGACTTTGAAATACGACCGAGAGAAACAGAAATATATACTGACGTCCAAAATAAAGTATATCAAGGTTTTGAGAGACTACTGAATAAATTCACAAATGCGTTGGACATACACGAGATATCCCTTCAAGACTTCGAAGGTTTATCAATGAGATGATGTCAATCAAATTACACTCACCGAAATCCAAGCATCCTTTTGATCAACTATGGCATAAAGACGTAAGGGAAAATAATTGAAATCATTTGGTATACCTTCTTTTGGACGTCAGTATATTAGGTACTCTTATACGTACTCATATACTCCCTAAACTCTAAATCACGTTGAAATATACTGATGGAAAGAAATAGAGGAATGCTTGGTTAGAAACATTGTCAATTCAATATCATCTCGAGTGTTCCACGTCTATGTCCAGGTCATTCAGAGACAAGAAGGGCACACCAGATACTGACAGTTCATGTGTTCAAGGCTAGAAAAAAAAAGCGAAATGTTCAGAATACATTGAAATAAAACATGATTCCTCTTAATGTTATTTTGTACCTTCGCTCACTTCTTTGTTTCCATCAGTGTAGCCTGTAGGTTCAGCGGAGTTCTAAATATTGGACGACGAAAGAGATCAGCTGCAACATTAGTGTTCTTTAAAGTTGGATACGTGCTCCCGAACGCTAAATAGGTCTGGTGCTATCTGTGTGAAATAAATAACATAAATTGTAAATCATACATTGTAAACGTGTATGTCTAATTAAATAATGCCGTATTCCTTTACTCCCGGCACAGATAGACGCAATTTGTTTCTACTTTCAAATAGCCAGCCGCATTTTGAACAATTCTCTGAGAGTTCTCTGAGAATGTTCCGTCGATTTCCAAATACGAGCCGAACGCATTTATTTGCAAGTGTAACGTTTCCGAAGGTCTATGCATATTTTGAAGATTCGGTTGAAAAAGTCGGAATACATTTTTTCTCTTTATGGCATGGGAGTCCCAAAATAAATGAGGCTATTTAAGAGGCTGTCAAACCGACAAACATGCTTTATCCTTTGTGTATTATTCGTAGTATGTACATATTTTTATGTATATCTATCGTTCAATAATTTGTTTTGAAAAGAAGACACTGAGTTTGACCACGTATCCAACTTTAATTGTTGAACAGATTTTAAAAGTTTATGGTATTTCAAATAAGAGCCAAATTCGTTTAAGCGTTGTTAGAGTGTAAACAGTTATGTAGTACGCTTTTAGTGCAGCTTAGAACCCACGCAAGAGTCATGACTTCAGAAACACGTGCTTGTTGTTTTGGACTAAGATGGCTCGGGAACATATGTCAGTAAATCTGCACTTGGCGACCCCTTGCAAAACCCACAGACGTCGTCTTGGTACTTTGTTCTGCAGTGACGTGATTGCTAAAGCTAACAAAAACAGATACAGCGAAGTGTCGTGACTCATGAGTCAAGCCTCGATGGCCAGACACTGTGTTAACATAAGGATCCATTAAAACATAGTCAACTGTTCAACAACATCTTACTGAGCTGAATAAGATCACTGATCCTACAAACCGGAGAACTCAAAGAATGTAACAACTGATGCAGGACTTCACACGGAAAATTCGTCTTCTCTTTGGGCTCCAATACGCTGAGCTTGTGTCACGACGGCAACAGAGCAGCCAGATAACGTGTGTGTACTTAAACATGTACTGATATGTTGGGTTCTTTAAGACATTAGAAATGTCCCGTATTTGATGATGCATTGCTGGATACGTCGAGGCGTTAGTAATTTACACAACTGTAACACTCATCTACTTAGCGCTCTATCCGAATACATGATGAGCAACAATGCATGTCTTCGCGTGCGACTGTGTAGCCTACATCGGCCAAGAGAGTTGCAATTAAAACACATTTCTCGGGACGGATCGCAAGCATGCTGAACAATTTGCGACCAAAGATTAAAATAATACATAGTATAACTCTACCTGGCTTGTTGCGAAGCGAGATAAAATATTGGTTCACGAACAGGTAGTGCTAAACATTACACAGCGGAATGAAAAAAATGAATGATTAAGATCTTTTTTAAATGTGAAAAAGCAATTTTTACGCAATGCACTCCTTAAAATACTCCTATAAACATTATTAAGTTTCGTCTGTAATCCGAATACATATCATATGCCCATTACTATTCAGCAGTATTTAGTGTCATTTTCGTAAATGGCCCCTCTCCCCCTCTTTCTTGGATAGGTTTTTTACTCTATCACAAGTGTGTGCGTTTCTGAAAAGAAAGACTGTAAAGTCACTGTAACAGTAGGAGAGATTCAGCAGCGATAGTGATACAGTCGAGTCACATTGTAAGTAATAAACACATGTTTACAGGGCTTTAGGCAGACCGCAACATCAGCGGAGACAATGACCAGAGCAAAGTGCCAGTGGTCCTATCCTCTTTTAACATTTCTACTGATCTGGTCCAAAATCAGCGGAGACAATGACCAAAGCGAAGTACCAGTGGTCCTATCCTCTTTTAACATTTCTACTGAACTGGTCCAAACTTAGAGAACGCATTGACCAAAACTAAATACATGTATGGTCCTCTCTATTAAACTTTCTACTGAACTGATCCACAATCAGCGGAGGCGGTGACCAAAGCAAAGTACGAGTGATCCTCTCCTGTATTTTGCACTTCCACTAATTTGGTCAGAGGTACAGCTACCTCAGCGAGGGTCTGGCAATGGTTTTAACCGTTTATGTGACTGAAATATGCCCGAATGCTTACATAATGGTTGTGATATTTATTTTAAATTTTCATGCGTTGTCTCCAGTATCAAGCAGAACTTCAAATGTACGTTTCTGCAATGACGTTTAGATTTGGTTCACATTTCCAAATCACCTTGTTTGGAAAATCAAGATTTTGTTTCAACTACCATCCCCACCTCCATCCAACACGCAACTGAACCCCGTTTCCTCCTCTTTGATTGTTTGACTTTGTTTGAGATCTCTGGCGTCACAAAACGATTGCAATCTTCTACCGCAAAAGTATATTTGTTTATGCACGTGCAACAACGACTTCTCGTTTTGCCACAAAAATACGTGTCGCACGTGTTCTACTTAAGGTCACGTGTTTCAGTGGTCGCATATGCCGCATGCACGTGCACACACAACATGTTTTTGTCTGTCCTAACATGCAGTAAACATATATGGGGGTGATGAACATGGGGGTTATATTCCGTCACAACTCACACCCGCAGAAAACTTTTGGGACGGCGTTTTGGATGCAAATATGATCTGTAGGGGTATAAAAATCCAAATGCACAACGGTCCTATTCATTTTGTACGGTTTCAAACCATTCTACAAAACCGAAAAAATCTGCTGCTGAAGAAAAAGACTATTTGTGTTGTATGTTGAGATGTTGGCTTCAGCCACAGCGAAAAGTGATGGAAACGGTGTGCATCAATGAAGAGGACCAGCTTGGTGGAAAGAAAACTGACGGCACAATGTTCACTACTCACAGGAGAAATCTGCCGAGCAAACTTCCGTTCGTTGCAATTTGCTCAAGCACTTTGCTCCCGTGTGTGGCAAATATACGTAAAAAAAATCCTTCGTACACCTTTTCGCAAGTATCAACCGTGTTTAATTTTCGACACGAATGAAATATTCCTTCCGTGTGTAGCAAACTGGAGCAAAGTGCTTACATCTTTTCCTAGTAGAGCTGCACGTGCGCGTTTACTGTATATGGAAGAAATATTTCATTCATGCACGGTTGATACTTGCGAAAAAGTGCACGAATGAAAAAAACTTTCGTAAATTTGGCACACACGGGATGAAATGAAATATTTTCAGCAGAATTCTCCTGTGTGGCGGGCATAAGGTTTGACATAAAGTCGCCTTATGCGACAAGCATCGGATCATATTCTTTGTACGGGACACCTAGTCGGAAGCCCCATAGGATGTTATTTCGATCGGAACAAACATCGAGGTACCTGTGTAACAACTAGAGGTGTGACGATACAAGGATTGTGCGATACGATACGTATCACGATATTGCCTTTGCGATACGATGCGATACGATACATATCACGATACTCCATACACTCATTTCCATTCCATCTCTAAACCTATTTCAAGCTCAGATCTATGTGAATCAAACAATAAACAAAGTATTCAGACCTTGTTTCTTCCCAAAAATTAATAAAACATTGCATGGACCATCAATAACCATTCTGGTGCACACAAATCTGAATTATGTGGGACACATTCGGAACATTTTTTACACTAAAATGTAAACAAATGTATCGTAGCAGTATCGATACAAAGCGAAATATCACGATACAAGTATCACGAAATTGAGAATCGCGATATCGATATATTGTCACACCTCTAATTACAGTTGTGTTGAAAACACTTTTCAGTTTATTTTGTTTATGTTTACGCACTCAGTACTCCTTCATACAGCAGTGTACTCCTTGACATGGAAACATTATCTGGAGCACTGCAGTTTAGTGCCGACGCTTGGTGCCTGACTCTGAATAGCTACTTTTTAAGGAAATGTAATCTCGAGTAAAACAAGTAATATCAAGATAACTGTGTTCAAATGTCTCCTTGCAGTGGCTGGAACGATCAACTGTAACTTTGAGAACAACTTGTGTGGCTGGAAGCAGGCAACAAATGATCAGATTAACTGGATTCGACACCAAGGGGGCACAGCCTCTGTCAGCACAGGACCATCACGCGATCACACAACAGGACGTAAGTTTCAAAATGGGAAAATCAAAGGGAGTGTGTGATTTGAGGTTGTACATGGTTTTCAGCAATCTTTCAGACGCATCACCATGGACTCACCAACATCATGTCAGTGTTGGGGCTCCTGTCTCTCTGGGCTGAAAGAGAGGTGCCCAGGTGGGCCTCGAACCACAACCGTCAAGGCTGGCAGATTGCTGGGCCGACGTGCCATCCCACACCCCTGGAAACTCAAAGAGAGACTTGGATCTCTTACTGCTAAAGAAGATAATTTTTTGGAAAGATCCTGCAGTAATATTATTCTTGTCTCTCATTAATCATGAGGGACAGGTGTGTTTTTGGTGCTTTACAAATGCCTGAAGACTGTGTGCATCCTTCAGAGACAATGGTGCTACACACTGACAGTAGTTTTCACCAAATTATATTCTTGATTTTAATTCAACAAGCCTGCCTTATACATGTATACTGACGTCCAAAAAAAAGTATACCAAATGATTTACCAAACTGTAATTTGATTGACATCATCTCATTGATAAGCCTTCCAAGTCTTGAAGGGATATCTCTTGTATATCCAAAGCATGTGTGAATTTATTCAGTAGTCTCCCAAAATCTTGGTATACTTTCTTTTGGACGTCAGTATAGTAGGCATAGTTGTATGTACTGTTTCTTCAGAAATCAAACCTGTTATTGAATTCCTTAGGAATTTTGATATTCCCTGAAAAAAACAGATGAGGAATGTTGCATATCATTGCAGTCCTATCAAAACCTCCTCAGTCGATTTTGCCCAGAAATGAGATAGCATGAAAAACATTATCATTTAGGTGTCCTGCATGTCCTATCAAATTCTTGTAACATTCCACCAATAAATGCCAAAGATACAACACATTTTCAACACCTCGTATCTGAAGCAATGGTAAGAAAATAAAAACATTTTTTCCAATTATCTCAAAACCTTCTTAAGACCATATTCATGGTTTTGATGGGACTGGGATGATATGTGCAGTGGCGGTATCCAAGGATTCAGTTAACCCCTTGCTAAAATTCACCAACCCAACATGCACTCCTCATGCAATGTGTGAACGGTCAAACTGCTGCATATGTGTAACATGTATGTATCCCTGTGACAGGTATACCTGTACATACATCTACATGTACTTCAAATCAAATTAAAGGTTAGATTGAATATCAGTCTCTCGGCTTTGTTTTGCAGGTGGGTACTACATATACATTGAAACAAGTTCTATACGTAATGGAGCTAAAGCACGCCTTGTCAGCCCAGTCGTTGTGTCGCACGGACCAAAATGCCTCCGGTTCTACTACCACATGTACGGAGCAACCGTCAATGCACTGAATGTGTACACACAGGCGGGATCCAACTTAGGCAGCCCACTCTGGAGCATGAAGGGGACACATGGAAATCGATGGATTCAAGCCTCTGTTGAAATAACTAATGTCACACAGTACAATGTATGTTGGTAGAATATGAAACATTTACATGTAATTTGAAGAATTTCTGCATTTGACGAATGTAAAAGTAATTGACTTTTAATCTGTGGCTCTGATCTTCTTGCTTCGTTCTTTTTCTCTTTTCCTTCTCCTCCCCTCTTCCTATCTCGTCTCCCCTTCTCCCTACCCCTCCCCTTCCCCCGTCCTCTTTTTGCCTCTTTTGCCTCCTCCACCTCCTCTTTTGCCTCTTCTTCCTCGACTGCCTCCTCTTTTTGCTTCTTCCTCCACCTCCTCTTCTGCCTCCACCTCTTTCTCCATCTCTGCCTCCTCATTTTGCTAGCTCCTCTGCCTCCTCTTTTTGTCTCCTCCTGCTCCTCTTCCTCCTTGTCTGCCTCCTCTTTTGCTTCCTCCTCTTCCTCCTTTCCCTTCTCTTTTTGTCTGCTCCTCTTCCTCTTCTTTTGCCTCCTTTGCCTCATCCTCCGCCTCGTCCTTTGCGGCCACCTCCTCTTATGTCTCCTCTTTGCCTCCGCCCTTCCTCCTTTGCCTCCTCCTCCCTTCCTTTGCCACCTCCTCCTTTGCAATCCCCATCCCCTTCCCATCCATTCTGCTCCCTCTACCTCCGCCTCCTCTTTTTTCCCCTCCTCCTTTTCTTCTTCCTCTTCTTATTCTTACATTTCTTCACTGCAGGGAGTGACACAATATCACATAGAAAGAATACAGTTAAAGGCTAAAAGACGAAGAAGACCTTGATCTTGATGAAAATCCTCAGATTTTACAACATAGAACCTGTTGTACAAGACCTGACTTTTTATTGGTCCTTGTTTTCAGATGGTGTTTGAAGGAGTGACAGGAACAAGCTTCACAGGCGACATTGCTATTGATGACATCAGTCTGACATCTGGGTATTGCGGAGGTACTCACTACTGATGTTCCTTTCTGAAGTCTGTTTCTATTTGAGAGTCTTTTAAGTTTGCCAGTTCTCCCTTTCAGTCATACATTTCCCATCATGCACAACGTCCTTATTAGAGTAATCTTTCACAGCAGTTGATCTCAGACCTTGATTTTCCAAAACATTAATATAGTTTTGTAAGCTTAATTTGACCTCGACCTTTCTTGAAGACATTTGACCTTGACCTTTTTAAAGTAACCATCCTTGGTATTTTGTAACCTTTTTGAAACCTTGACCTTTTGATTTTATTCAGGAAATAAAACTCCAAAAACACCGGTAGGCAAGTGTGACTTTGAATCTCCGACCAACTGTGGATACACGCAGGACAAAACAGACAGGTTTGATTGGACGAAGACAGCCACAAGTACAACTTCTGTAAACACTGGGCCAAGATATGACCACACTTATGGCACATCGAGAGGTACAGCTGTCTTGTGTTGGGTTTGTGGAGCTGTAAGGAAACAAACAAAATATCATGTCCTGCATCCTTAACAGGGTCAGGCTTATTTCTAGTCAGAATAGGCTCGATCAGATTTTGGGGAATGTAAAACTTATTTTTGATTATGAAATGAAAATTAATGGTTGTAGCCTACAACCTTTTTTTCAGTTTTGCAGCATGTTTTTCGAACAATTGAATTTTTAATAAGCAACAGCACTTTGTTTGGATTTGGAGCTATAGAAGCATCCTTATTAATTGTTTTTCTGGAAGAATATTCTGGAAAGTTTTCATCCACTGCTTTCTTATTAAAACTGTTGGTTGTTCCAGGTCACTACATGTACATTGAAACATCCGCTCCTCGCAGACAAGGCGATACTGCCCGACTGAACTCTCCAACTTATTCACCCTCCAGTAGCAGTTTCTGTCTCAATTTCTATTATCACATGTATGGAGCGACTATTGGGACTCTCAATGTGAAGGTAAACTTGATCCGACATTTTAACGCATACTGAATTTATTTTATGCCAAGTGGGCACCTGTTTTGGGTCATACCTCATCAAATTGTCAGTTTAATTGAGGGGGTGATGGGTTAGCTCGGTTGAGCATCAGCCTTTGGACTTGAAGGTCTTGGGTTCGATTCCCGCTGTTGGCAGTCAGCATGTTTCTGTCAGTAGTCAGTATTTCTACATGCACTGATCATTATGGTGCATTGCCACATTGTGCTATCACCATTAGTTTACAGTACCTGCCATAGATCGCAGGTTTCACCACATCAAGATCATCCAGCTTCCCACTGGTGATGCAGGCTTTCCTCCTGCAATCAGCTGGCGAAAATTGCCATGTGGCTGAACCCTGTGGGGCTTCCGGGGAGTGCGTTGGTGTCACTTAAAATAGGGCATCAGAAACCCAATGCTTGTCATACAAAGTGACTAAAATGGGAATCTTTTGCTTTCTCTTTTTTACTATCGATCTTGTGTTGTCCATTTTCCTGATGTGCTTCTTGTACATCACATTGCGCTATGGCTGAAATATTGCTCCCTGCAATGTAAAAGTCCATTTCATTCACACCCATTCACTCACCCATGTGGCTGAGAAATTTCCAAGTCTTACTATAAATCCAACCAATCAACCAGTTTAATTGACTCACAGTGGAAGCCTGAACAAAATTGTCACATGTTCCTGTGAATGTGTCGTGCATCTTGACTGAGGTCATGGTGCACGGTTTGGATACCACTAGTTGTGAGGAAAGGAGTACAGAGTGGCTGATCCAGAGGGGGGGTCCAGGGGGCTGCACTTGATTGCATAGCTTTGAGCCTGCAATGATAATTCAATTGCCACAACTCGAAATGGTCGGGGAAGAAGTTGTTAACAGCCTTTTCCAGAGTTTGGGGTGGATGTGTTGGAGCAAAAATGAACCCGGAGAACTTTTAACCAGATTGAGTTTTATGTTACTTTTATTGGACTTCAAGAGAAACTCCATTACCTAGACTTGCTTTTAGCTAGCTGTATAAAAATTGCACAGGACAAGAATTTGTGCTTAAAATCATTTAGGCCAAGAGACAATTTAAACTCAAATCAAATATATTAAAGCTATTACTGATATTTGCTTCCAATTTAAATTATTTTTTTTTTATTTCAGCTGAGGACAAACAATCATTTATCTAGTTCTATTTGGACTATGTCTGGTAACCAAGGCAACCAATGGTTAAAGGGCACAGTGACTCTTCAGCAAACTTTCGTGTCCCGAAGTTCCTATCAGATTGTGTTTGAGGGGATCACTGGTCGAAGTTACACTGGGGACATTGCTATTGATGACATTAATGTAGTTGCAGGGGCTTGTCAGTCACAAGGTAAGAAATAACACTGTTGGATATACAGTAGAACTTCTACAATTTCAAACCAAAAAATAGAATTACTTTTTGATGTGATAAAATGTTTGGAATTTGGTGATCTTTGATAAAGTTAGAATTCAAACTTTTGGAAATTACCACCAAAATGAAAAATTCAAAATCTAGGAAATTTCTGAAGGTAAGTATCAACATTTTTGTAATTTTTAGAATTTCAAAATTTTGGAAGTTTTAATGTATGCCTCAGGTACAGATTTAAGTAGAAGAGCCCTGTGGTCCTCACTACTTTCGGCAAACCATGATTATTTTTAATTGAATAATATCTCAAAATGCTGCTGTAATCCAGAACTGAGAAGTGTTCACAGGCATATTATTGTCAGAAGAAATATTTTATATGAAAAAATAGACTGCCCACCCTGCTCTCCTCTTTCAAGGGAAAAGGACGATCACCAAGTATTTATTTTTATGTGGCCTAATGGATACCTTTTAAGTCCTGACACTGACGTGGTATAGATGGCGTGATAGTGATATAACTACAGATTGCCGAGATTGTACAGAGGGAGAGAGGTTTGTATGTCAGCCTTGTAACCTGTGACAGTAGCATCACTGGTTGTGCAGGGGGGGGGGGGAGGGGGGGCGGTACTGGGAGA
>JAUELE010247111.1:0-11052 GCA_031471655.1 Diodora aspera | reverse complement strand
GCCGATAATTCTCTGGCACCAAAGAGACTTCTTCCCATGAAGCATGTGATTTGTTCGACGTTGTTATTGATCTCAGAGTGCGTGCTCAGAGACAACCGTAATGAGGTCAATATGGCATCAATGAAAAAAATAGGGAAAAGAATTAATACAAGAGATTGCAGTCTCCTGGGTTTAAGCTTTTACTCAAAGATTAACGTGAACCAAACGGATATGTGCGTATTTGCAGGCAAGGAACTATTGATGCTGTCCCAGTTTCAATGCATATTATCATATGTCACGTTGTTGAAATAAGGAACGCACGTTTGTGGCTAAGAACATATTAAAATTTCAGTGTCCTCGTCAGGCCAGTTTTAATCAGACAGAATTGGTAAATCAGTTTAGTATACTGCGCTCAGGAGGGGTGTCGTTATTTCAATAATTTTTAGTCTCCTTAAGTTGAGTTGCATCACATGAGCTGCAGTGTTGAGTCCGTAATCATTACATGGTGAATACAGATGCATGTATGAAACATGGCAGAAAGAGTATACATGAAGAATTTCACAATAAAATAACCTTACTTTTTAAATTGGAAGAAATAAAAGTCAGTTAGGGGGGCAAATAATTATGTGCATCTATTTGTTAAAGGAGCTTTCACAAAAAATAGAGGCGTTTCAAGACAGACGCTATTTTTCGCGAAGCCTGTAGACTCTGCAATCATAACGCTGCAACCTTCAAACGTATGTCGTTTATTATGCAACGCTTGTTTTTACTGATCGCTATATTGAGATCAAATTGATACAAAGCGAATGTTAAGATGAACGCCAGATTAGTCTAGAAATAACTGAACATTCAACAAGAGGATAGGATGTCCCAGGCCATGTCTGAGCTGCTCAGTCGCAATTTAGCTACGAGTTATCGTGATCTGTATCATGAAAGCATGAGTGACTGCTGTGAGCGTTCAGAAACAAATCAGTGTCAGAACTCTGATCTAGGAGAATATAACTTGCCGACAGTGAATGTATCGGGCTTCGGTGTTAATGGCAGTTGCTGCTCGTGTCTGACCTTCCCCCGATCTGTGAATTGCAAGATGTAAATTGGTGCTTGCGTCAGCATTTCATTGGTGCGAACATTCTGAATCTGGAGTTATATTTGGCCAGTCATTCGTTGTGGCAGACTTCATGTTTTGACGGTTGAATAGGTATTTTGTTAAACGATATACGAATACTTTTTGACCAGCACACGAGTGGCAGTCAATGTATCCTGATGTTTTGAATATATCTCATTATTTGGGAGTATTTTTTACGTCTCTTTCTCTTTTAATGTACCTTGTTTACTTTTCCTGTATTCCATGTTTATATGGGTTGTTTTTACACTTGTATAATTATGTGAAAATTGTGTCTGAAGGCCAAGAGATCAGAATGATGAACTTTTATTAAACAACGAAGGAAAATAGTTGCAAGAGAACTATTTTAGACAAAACGCCAAGTGATGTAATTGGTGTACATCGACGTAGAAGACACCTCAGAAAGAGATAGAAAGAAAACAAAAGATCCCCGTTTCCGGAGCGTTGTGTGACAAGCAGTGAGCTGTCAGGGCTCTATCTTTCAAAGTTACAGTAAGTTGCTCTCAGTCATAAGTCAGGTTTTTCTCATTACGTGCGTCAAGTCCCCTCTTACCATCGCGTCTGTATGAAAACGAACCAAATCATCGTCATTTTTTTTACATATAAAGCAACTTCAACATGCGGTCCTCTCAAGTAATACCATACAGGGATCTCTGAACGTATACAGCCATCACAGTTCGTTTCAACAAAAT
The DNA here is from genome assembly GCA_031471655.1 of Diodora aspera. NCBI lineage: Eukaryota > Metazoa > Mollusca > Gastropoda > Lepetellida > Fissurellidae > Diodora > Diodora aspera. The sequence continues at coordinate 9,258 of JAUELE010247111.1, read as the reverse complement.
CAGAGTGCTCTGAGTCTTCTGCTCTGCTGGATTGAGACATTCTGCTCTCTTTTAAAAGTCATTAAGAACTGAGACAACTCTATCAATAACTCTCTCCTCTGATGAATGATTCCTGATGACTCAAGGCAGGCAAAGGTCAAGATTACGGAGTTCAGAGTTCATAACAACGGAACAAAAATAATTGAAAAGAGAACTGAGGGGAGAGATAATATGTACAGCAGTGCTTTTATCCAAATAATCACATTTGTAAATAAACTTTTCTCTTTGGTTTGAATGTGTCTCTGCAAGTGTATATGACATACGCCACATGGGAAGTGATCTGAGGTATAATCGTGTTTCTTTTATTATAACATAAACGAAGAACGGAAAGGATGCCCAAGTTCTTTGTGTTACCAAAGCAAGAAAACACCAGTATCATTAACAAACAAATGTTTTGCCAGAAATGTAAACATCAAGCATAGTTGTCTAGTTACTCAGAAATGAGAATATTGGCATCCTTTATGTTTTGGATGCCACGTTTCGGCATATATTCGTTTGCATTTACCATCATTATTGTCATCCATAAACTCTAAAAGATGCAAATAAAACAGTTCGCAGTCCACTATAGACACATTAAGATGCGATTGTGCATATCATTAAAAGAGATAGAAGAATGTATTGCATATACTGCAAATGGGTTATAACGTTTTTCAGAATACTACCCCACTATAATATGATAAAATGGTAATTTATCCCTACGGGAAGACATATGATATCTTTCGATTAAGTGAATAAGCATAACTCAGTTCCTCTATTGAGATTCAGAAAATGATTGAAATATTTGTTTTTATTATTTTTACCATTCCACTTCAAACGTTCCATTGTTACACAACACTTTATTAACAATTAGGAACAGGAAAATACTTGAAGTTAACAATAATGCTTTCGTCTCGAATTTTGTTCAGTTAACCTCAACGATAAATGTGCAGTAATTGGGCCAGAACAAATAGATTGTAATATAACTATCGCTGAAGCTCTTCAGTCGGTATGTGTGTAATAACCAATCGATTCAAGTAGCAGGAGCAGGAATCCCACAATTACGTACTTATAAATAAATTCAATATTTTCATTTTATGTGACAAATATAAGCCACTTTTGTTCGAAACTTGGTCAAGCATAATAATGAATGATGTTCCCCTTCTTCAATACAGAACAGTGACCATCTCTCACGCGATAACTAAATGAAACGGGATATGTAACGCAATCAGAGACCTTCAGTGCAGTCTCGCAGCCAGACTGGCGTTCTTCGGAGTCTGTGACACAACATATTCTATTATTATTCTTGTTGATTATATATCAGAGTCTTGGTGCAGGTGTTCTGAATTTCGTGATACAAAATAATTATGTTCTCAGCAAATATTTTCAAGTCTCGATAGCAGACTCCAGTAACTTCACGATGGCTGTCTTGATGTGTTGACCATTCAACATTTGAAATTCAGTTTTTATTGTGAAGATATTTCTGGGCAGGGATATTTCCTTTCCGAACCTGACAACCTGATCAAGATTTCCTGTACGAAGTAGGACCCCATGCAAGTAACTATAATTCTTTTCATATGAAAAAACGTGATACGGGTAGACGGAATATTTGTAAACTTGGATTCGTGTTCCCAAGGCCAAAATATGGTCGGTGCGTTTTGTGTAAAATAAATAACATTAACTATCAATCAGACATTATAAAAGTGTTTGCCTAATTAAATAACGCGTGTGGTCACGTGCTACGTTCACAAAGGTTAAGGATACTTTGCAAATTAACAGACGGCTTTTCAAAAAATTATTTAACCGACAACCGTGCTATATCTTTTGTCCATTATTCGTCGTATGTTCATCATTTTATGTATATTTATCATTGTGACGGTTGTTTTTTGAAAAGAAAACAATGAGTTTGACCACATATCCAACTTTAAGTGTTTCACTAAATATGCTTTTAAAAACAGTCTTTTGTTTTCCACAGGTAAACATATATTCAATCCATAACACGCTCAGTAAACCCTACGAAACATAGGAATAAATAGGAGTGAACACAGTTCTTAAAATATCCGTACTTATTTTGAGAACGTGGATGACGCCGCATGCCCTTGATATAGAAGTATAACAAGGAACAATAAAAACAAGTGTTTCCACGAATGAATTCCAATGAAGGGGGGGGGGGATGACAATTAACCTACATATCTTCATGAGTGACTCTGTGAAACTGTTTGCAAATATCGTTTTCTTACATTTCTCTACATCTGGTATTTCTCGATTTTATTCTTATACGTAGCATAGCTTGTAAGTCAGTCTTGTTTCAGTCGGCACACCAAACTACTGGCAGCACTCCTCACATCGCTAGTGTACAGCATGAGTCGATATAGCCACCTAGAAAGTAACACATTCAGTACCATATAATTATCCTATTCAACAATATTTTGATATGCAAGTGAGCATTCGATAGCCTATGTGTATGTAATGACATTTAACATAAACTTCACGAACCTCTTTCGTTTAATCCAGGGCTTTCAACACAGCGTTGTGATTACAGGTGTGACTGCAATATCTGCACCTTTTAGACTGTCGGTGACACTGTAAAAATCAGATTCTGTCTTTATCTAGACGTTGTGAAAACCAGACATATTAATGTTATTTTTGATGGTTGACATTATTTGATAGCGGAGTCCCATTGTTTGTTTCAAAGTGTTCCTCTGGGACGTCTTGTCTTTGGTTTCAATCAATGTCTGGTTATAATAAGTTTCTCGCAACCAGAACTGATTTCTCAAACTGACTTAGCCATGAAACAACCGTTGGAAAGAATACACCAACGGCAAGCTGAGATACCAGAGACATTCTCAACACCGTGCCTCGAAATCGAAACTTTGAAAAACGCTTGTTTGAAGGTGGGTCATCGAGATGGACAAAGCCAAACACGTTTTTACACTTGCCGCTGATATATTGAATCTCTGGGATTAGTTAAATTCACGTTTAATCTTGCCAGAAGAAATCAATCGTATTTAACCAGTAGTAAACAAGTTATCCAAATTGGGATCAGCTAAAAGACCATTATAGTCGGCATGTTTACTGCAGTGGGATGGGCTGGTTGGGCGGATCGGTGTGGGGATTCAGGGTCAGGTTTGTAACAGGACCGGGGTAATAGACCAGGTGAGAGTCGTGGAAGTTTATTATGAAGGAAAGTGCCCAGTATCTGATGATGAATTCCAACGGTGCTCGGATGTCCGACATGATATCAAGAATCGTGACAGCCATACATAAAATACACAAAAAGCATGTTTTCTTTCCCTCATGGAAGATACATAGATTGCACTTATTTTTTTTAAGTCCTTACACTACATATAGTCCAGAGTTGATGAGAGTCAAAACCAATCACCTTGGAAGCTCGCAGCGAACAACAGTCCATGTGAATGAAAACGGAGGAGCAAAGTTTGCAACAAACGGGATGACTTAACTGACTCCCGTTTCGTTAATTATCTCCCTGCATTAATTCAATTTGTCGTCTTCCCCCACTGCGGGAGGTAGAATGTCTTCAGCGGGAGGGGGTGGGGTGCAGGGTCAGGTATGTTACAGGTTCGGAGTATCGACCAGGTGAGAGTCGTGGAAGTTTATGATAAAGAAAAGTGTCCAGTATCTAATGATGAATTCCAAAACGGTGATCGGATGTTCGATATGTTATCAAGAAACGTGACAGCCATACATAAAATACACAGAAATCGTTTTTCTTTCCGTTATGGTCTCTTACGTTAAGCAAGAAGATACATTGATTATACTTAATTTTGTAAAATCCATACACCAATCATCAGTTGTTAAAAGTCAATACCAATCACCGAGTGAGCTTGCAGCGAAAACGAGCAACGTTGGCAACCAATTGATGATTTAACTGACTCCCGTTTCGCTAATTATCTCCAAGCCTTAATTCAATTTGTCGCGTACTCCCACTGCGGTCCATCATTGCATGTCCGCTTATATCTCGTCCATGCTTAATTGGTTAAACATTGACATTTTGCAGAAACCGTCTATGTCACTGACATCATATGCATGTTTGGTGGTTGACAATCTGTATCAGCCAGTCAATAGCTGGCCTCAATGAATGCATGCATGATAGACATTGATCGTAGTGCCAGACACTTTACATGCTTTCTAAATGGACATACATGTAGAGATGTTTATGACATATAAATATTCATGTATCTGTGAATGGTGTATTCAGCCTCGTTACTTGTGCCAGTGCAGTTCCTGGCAATGTTGCATTCCTATGCTAGTCAAGCACGTGACTTGGAACTCAACTTAACTTTTCATTAGTTGCCGGCTGGACATGGAGTTTATGAGTTTGTGTTTGTGATTGAGTTACACCTTTAGTTCTAGTTGACCTACCTGCTCTTTAATAGTGTCCATATCTCTTCATCAACGCATTAAACCCTTCAAGAAGTTTAAAAGAAGCATCATTTTTTATGTTCGCAAATACGACCTCTTTAACCTCATCAGGAGTCAAAATTTAATGTCCGATTGACTAGTTTGCTGCATAGCATTTGAACCGAGAACCAACATAAGAAATATGAAAAGAATTAAATGTGAATGTTCTTTTATTATAAAGCAATACTGGTTCCATTTTCTGGTAATGTAAACTGAGAGCCATGAAAAACATTCCCAGTAACATTGTGTCGAATAAAATATCATAGTATTGTAGACTTCATGATTAAAACATAAAATAATACCGCGCTGATATTTTTTTTGATCATTGAGTCGTGTTATGCCAATTATAACGAAATTTAAAATGCATCTCCTGACATTATATTGTTGTAGTTTTATTTATGTTTTTATTTCTGGTTTTTCAGGCTGTAAGTAATCATAATTTATATTTGATGGTTTTGTTCTGGTGTAACAATATGTTGTTTGACACAGGCACATTACTGGTGAAAAGTTAAATAGCGACAAGGGGCCTTCACCTTTGAAGTAGAATAAATCATATATGATTCTACGTTTGTAAACAAAGGCATGATTGTTGGGGAATCAGCTGAACAATGCTGTTGAAAGACGATATGGTCCATGATTTTCAGTACATTAAATGACAAGAAAAGCGAATACTGTAATAATATGTCACACTATTTACATGATTGAATCCAGCGAAGGAACGTCCTGTCGTGGATTCAGACGGAGATCCAGACTGTCGAACAGACATTTCTTGATGTTTTTATGCAGTATGTTTAATAGAATGAATAGCACAGAGTTTTATTTTACCAAGTATCATTTGTAGTACGCACAGCTTTACAGAGTCATGTGGTTTTCAACAATACACTTAGTTCAACTTCATAAATGATGTATGTAACTCTCAATGAATCAAATCATGCATTGCTATCTACAAAGTCTTATTTGGTAATGGGGCATCTATGATACGGTGGCTCTAGAGCAGGGGTCCCAAAAGATTTCAGTAAGAGGGTCGTATCATATATTTTACAGTCCTGCTGATGGATTAGACCGGACTCGTCGCCACACAGAACTGATCGCCACAACGACAGCGATCATTTGCTATCGATGTTATTGTAGAAAATGTTTCACAAGTAAATCAGTTATTGTGCAGGTCATATCTGTAGTACATATATTTACAAATCATCATTGTGTGTGCCCTTTCTACCGACGACAGCGAACGTACTTCCAGTAAACTCGGACGACATATTATTACCTCAAAACAACAACTAAAGACGCTAATAGTAATGATTAATACGAATACATGTGTAGCCATTTGACAAACGCAAATAAGTAAGAAGTATTAACGTTGTATCACGAAATGTATACATGTAGATGGTATTTGTATCACGGCAGACAAGGGAGGCTAAGAAAGTGAGTTATCAAAAAAACTTCATATAAACTTCAGGAGAATAGGTACGCATAAAATGGTTTACATGTTAAACATAAAAATATCACCAACGTTAATTTTGTCATTCACTCATCTTCTGTTCAGATCTGTAAGCTTTACGGTGGTTCAACGTCTGGTCAGTGGTTTACGTGTGGCAGCACTTTTGTTGCTGTGAAGTTTGCTGAAAATATGAGCAGAATATAAAACACAGACCAGAAATAAATTACGTTTGTCACTGGTTTAACTCTTTCAGCTCAATTATCTACCTATCCCATGCACTTAATCCCAATACAAAAAGGAAACAATGATGTCAGTGACGGAGAAAGGTAATAAAGAAGACAGAGAAAAGATTCAATGGAGCATTTGAGACATTATTTATAGTGTTTGATTTCACAAAGCAAAAACATCAATGCCCGCATATAATTGTTATCGCCGTTTGTCGAACCCATCTTCCTGCCCAGTCCCTGACTGTGTTGTTGTTCAGATTATATGTACATGTGTATTCTCTTACACTTTACATTTATAGTGGAATAATTATTCATCCAGGAAAATGGAATAGACCGTGAAGGTTGCATGGGATGGTATAATGTGATGAAGTCTGGAAAAACCTAAATATGGGATTCGTAGAATTTGACCAATTTTACCGAAAAGTGATTTTTATGGTTGACTTATTCATATCTATACCAATTGTGAAGCACTAAACATAAGCCCTGTACGCAAATGAAAACAGATGCATATAAATATCAGAAATATAGATGATAAACATATCGTAATGTTGGATTACTAGTATGTAAACATTTGAAATATGTAAACACTTGAAAACAAAGTAAACAATAAGCATTGAAATTCAAATAATGAGACCAGGACGTTAGGTGTCGACCATCGAGAACCGACATTATGTGTTCTGGTGCTGACATCAATTTTATGGAATATACATTATGAAGGAGGTTTTGTAGTCAATTGTTAACAATTTTAAAGTTTACGGTGATTTAATCCAAAACGAAACTACACCAAGACTGTTAGAGACGACAGAAACAGCAAGCAAACGTTGGCTAGTTTCACATATATATATTGAAGAGAGTGTTGTTTCAGCGCAATACGAACCAAATGAAATTTCATTAAACTGATGACTATTTTTTTTATAAACAGTGACATTAATTGGTGAACGTTGCAGTCATTTGTCTGTAGTGTTTCTTTTAAATGTCAGTATACGTTATGAAGAAGTATGTTGCAAGTAAATTTACCAACAGTTTACCTATTCTTTGCGATGCATGTTGCATCTGAGTACTAAGTGAGTAAATACTTTCACGCATTTTCTCATAAATATTCCTAAATACAATAGGCATTCCATAACATATCACACATGTATGGTATAGCTGGTATTTGAAATAAGTCAATTAACAGAAAGGTCTCTTTCTATTTATGACCCGATAGGGACTACAGAGGAGAAGAGTTCTTAAATTTGATTCACATAAACATTCAAATCTATATTGTCGACCCTCGTGTTTATTTGGAGATGAAAGGCTGTTTGAACAATTGGAGATTTCAATGTGCAGGTATAGGGCATTGCTGAATAAGAAAGTCCATTACTGCAATTACGTTTTACCTTTACAAGAGTACTATTTCTGTTTCCTGCGTGTTAACTGTGAACTTTTCCAAAGGAGACATCCTGAATTTTGGATTTGTGTGAAGCCAGAACAAATTAAAATATTGACGTGGTTTATTTCATATAATTGAAAAACAGAGGAAAAGCACAATCTAATCTTCACATCCCATACACGGCGGACAGGTGCACTTATCTAGAAAAACGTAACCTGGTACAATGTTGGTACATGTTTCTTTCAAATAATACTGACAATATCCTGAAGAAAATACGTGATCGTTTACTGGTGTGAAATTAACTTTTGGCCTTCTTTGCCTGAAAGTAATTTACCACCAACACCTGTAGAGTGTACGTCCACGTTTATGGCGGGCACGAGAACAGGTGCTTCTTCTATCCTTACTTAAACAGTACTAAAGCAGAGTATTAGAACTTTGGCAGGTATTCCACGCAGTAGATGATGTCATTTCTAAAATTCACATATTTTATGAAAAAAATTAGTTGAAATTTGTTTTGTTTTCGTTTTAAACGAATCCTAGCTTTCTTATAGTAGATTCAGTTTTTAATGTTAGTCCATGTATTAAAATAAACACATGTCCATATATTAACTGTTGTATTAACAAACATTTTATTTCATGGTTAAACATTCTTCTATAGTCTTTTCTAATATAAATTATATTGAAAGCCATGTACCCATGGTCACGACCATATATACGTCGCAAGGTTTATGTTCTCGCCCGGTGGGAAACACTGTTATAATTAATTCACTTGAGCAGATCCCACATATCCTTTTTGTTAGCAAAAACACCGACGTAATTCATAATTCCATTGATTTCATAAACCTGGGCTTGGAACACATCTTTTTAGGTTGAGTCTAATTAAACTTAAAGAAACTTCCAACGGATATCGATGGCACTCTCACAGCTTCTGATGACGACAAGGGCAGTTCTTCAGTCCTGATGTATGTAGGTTAAATGTGGATATATGTATGCATGCCCATGATCTGGGAACAAGGCCATGTCCAGCAGGCGTGGTTGGAGCATCTGCATTACATAATCTTTGAGTTAAATCATTGCTCAGCAAACAGTGAGATTCCAATTTCCGTTTGAAAGATTGGACGATGGGAAAACAGTGGGACTTGTCCCCCTCTTTATCAATAACTTGTCCGTGCTATCCAATGTTTGACCCAGTGGCGTATTAACCATTGGGGTGAGTAGCTGAAGCCCGGTTGGAATGGCCGCCCGAGAGAAAAAAAATGGTTTGAGCGTATTTTGGATGATGTATAAGTTTCTCATACCTCTTCAAAGGTACCAAGGCCAGTATATAACCAAGGTACTCGGGTTCACTGTATTGTGCTCAGCCAAGGGACCCGGGTAGTTGTTAGTCAGTCCCTGGTTTGGCCCCTATTTTTGTAGTCATTATGGTATCCCTTTTGGGGAGGGGGGGGGGCAGTGGGTTATTCGTTGCAAAAAGACAATAGACCGTGAAGGTTGCATGGGCAGGTTAAACGTGACGAAGTTTAGAGAAACCTAAATATAGGATTTGTAGAATTTGACAAATTTGACCTAAAAGTGATTTTTTTGGTTTTTATCATTTTTATGGTTACCAATTATAGCGAAGCACTAAAAATGGGCCGTGTACGCAAATGAAAACAGATGCGTATAAATATCAGAAATCAGAAATATAGATAATAAACATATCGTAATGTTATAAGGATAACGTCGTTTTTGCGGGCATTATCATTTGCAGGAGCCCGAGGTCTGTTATTAACTGCCCGACG
>JAUELE010247100.1:0-11053 GCA_031471655.1 Diodora aspera | reverse complement strand
AATATTCAACATGTAACAGTGACTTAATACTTTTATAGTGTGCCATGTGCGAAAATTCGTTAATATTACCCAGAATAGGTTGTTTAAAAACATCTTCCAATCTCGGAACAAAACATGATATAAATAAATTAACTTCTCCAATCTCCTGACTGGCCCACACCAATTCAAATCCAAATCCATACATATTTAACAGTCGTCGCACACATGAAGCCCACGTTTCTCTCTCTGCTGCATCTAATTTTCTCATATAAAGATAACACTGTCTAGGATAACGATCGTCATTCATTCTCAACAATTTACACCAGTATTTGATACATTTCACATGATACTCTACATAAATACAATGTCTTCCACATTCAGATGTCAGTGTATTATAACAAGTCAATCATATTAAACTTTAACCTGGGATCATTGCTAAATGGAAAACAGTCAAACATTTTCGGGACACCCCTCGTATGTAACACCGCCTATACCGTGCAAAACCTTAAAAGGCATCAACATTGTGTTTCACGTATGTCCATCTCTGGACACGGTTAGTTCCGCCAAAAATATTTTTTTAAAAAAAACAACAAAAACAAAATAACCCCCAAAAAACATTGTGTTTCACGTATGTCCATCTCTGCATTCCATGCTGTGAAAACATCCCTGACAAACTCGGGAACAGCATTTAACAGAGGGTCAACGTTACTGATGTCATTTTGCCTCGGTGGTTCCACTTTGTATCTGATTCCTCGCTCCAGGGGCGCGAAAATGTTCCTCGTTTCAGTTGTTTGACTTTGCAATGATCTTTATAACATTATAAGTTTAACTTTATATAACTTTGTATCCCCCAGCTTAAATGGTTGATATTTCTATCACTTTCGCTCCAGTAGTATGACTCCCTCGCGTTTGTGCCGTAACTTTGTAGCAGCTTCCCGTGCATCAGTTAACTCAGCTTCCTCACTTAGGTCGGTCATCATTGTGCAACCCTCCATCGCTCTTATGATACCAGTTTGTATCAGATGCCTCCGTCACTGTGACTCAACCTTGTGTGAGTCTTGCATCCCTCTCTGTAGCATCGACAGTTTGCATCGCATTGCTTGGTTTCAGTGATTTCAATCTGGAATCAGTACGCCGTTCGTCAATAGCTTAATTTCAGACAAATGATAAAGCACACGCATATGACAAATTCATCCTTTGCTTAATGCAAAATGCATAATAACTACTGAAAATTTATTTCTATTTCTTATACAAATTCAAGCGTAGTTTGTTTCATGGCTTTTCCGCCAAAACCTCCACGCATTTAAAACACTTAGCTGATTTAAATGAAAGTCATGTGCGGAGCTGATCATTTCACCGTTATCCCTCCGAAAGGTTTAATGGAAACTGCACGCTTTTCGACAATGGCAATACATCCCTGCCTGCTTTATGGAGGATCCTGGCACATCTACTACAACACAACACTGCTCGCCATGGTGTTCTTACCAAACACTTCATGTAACCTTCTTGGCGTGATTGCAATTACATTTACGTGTTTATTGATTTCGTGGTCACTGGCGTTGCAAATTACAATGCTTTCAATGCCAGTGGGTATGAGAGGAGTAGTGTGGCTTCAAGTATAAGGATGTAGTGTAGATTACATCTAGGTTTACTGCCGTGTCTGTGATTACATTTCTTGTGGGCTAACATTTAAAACGCTTTCCCCCGAGTATTGATTAACTCCTTGTTACGAAACGAACTTGCTACATAACGAAACTCTATAATATTTTATTATACAATGTAAGTTTAATGTGTTTAAAACTAAAAGGTGTAGTATTTAATATAAGCATTACTTTATCTAAGTCTACCGTTGGATAAACAGATGGGCTAGATTGCATTATACCGGATACCTGCCAGCCATTTTGAATATGAATCATTTGGCACACATCGTCGCGTGCTCTGACCACTTCCTAAGAAACGACACAACTCTGACCGCTCGCATGACTCGTCATTCATAAAAAAAATTGCGTCACCGACTCGATGATTAAATATCAACGCGGGGGTACGGGGGGTGTCCCCCCGATAGCAGTTCATTAAAATTACAAATATTAAAATGGTATTTACTATCACAGCTGTACATTTCCAAATTTAAGCTGCTTGACGACAAGTGTAATGACTTTGGCGTCGGCATCATTCCGGTTCGGAGTGTTCGTCAAGACGGGGGTTCAGGACTTTTTTCATTAGCGTTACAGTCCCTTTCACTGTCTTCTTTAGGGTTAGAAATCCGTTTACTATCTTTTTTTTATGGTTAGAACCCCCTTAACTATCCTTTTTCTTTTAGGGTTAGGCACCCCTTTACTTTCTTCTTTAGGGTGAGTGCGCCGATTTACTATCTGTTTTAGGGTTGGCATCACATTTCGGGTTTGGTTGACTCTAATTAATGTTTATGTGTTTTTGGGGTTCCTCTGATTTTGTTCACTATTTGGATTTACTTTTCCCAGAACACTTCCAGGCCAACTTCCAACACAAGTTCGTTCGGCTGACGAAACATAAGTGCATTAGCCTATCAGAACACAAATAAAATGGTCCAATCTCACATTTTGACCAGACTTTAGCTTCCAAATTTTATTCATGGTTTTGTTCTCAAAAAACACACTAATTCATGGCCATTTTCCCGATAATTTGTAAACGTCCCATTCTTAAAACCGTCGTTCGTAGTAGATTGCCCAAATATGGGGTTGTTAGGAAGTGACGTCATGCATTTAATTCTCACACTCTCAATACGTACTTACCCACAATGCTTTGCAGTTCTTTATTTTGTTTTCAATTTTGTTCGGTTAATATAAAAGCGAGCGCGTTGTCGTTGAAATTGGTGGTTTAGTCGTGGTTTAGTTGCACTAAACCTCAATGTGTTCCAAGGAATTTAATGTTCACGTCAAAATGCCTCAAAAATCGCTCCTTTCTATTTGGAACGTCGACGCGCGAGCGCGTCTATACAAGCCACATCACGAGACACATCCAATATAACTGGTAGGTATCTGGTATAATGCAAGTGCACCAAACATATCTATGCTGAACCATCGCTGAAGTCGGAATAACGTCCAGTATGTGAAACAGCATGCTCAGACAATCTAATTTAATTTTGAGAGATTAGGAATGTGGACACATATGAAATTCACGTGACTCTTGATTACACGCTCTATTATCGTTTGATTAATCAACCACATGCATTAAAAGGTCGGTTTTGTCTTTACCATTGACTCATGCAGTCAAATTCATTTCTTCAAAATTTTCTGCAATCTATTGTTTACTAAAACTGTTTCCAGCCCCCTACGCCATCCCAAAATCCAGTCGTCGCTTCGTAATTTAGAATCAACTTCAAGCTTGAAGTCTGAGTTCAGTAATCTATTTGACAAGGTGTAGAGGAGACTAGTTGACATTTAACATTTAATATTTATGTTCGTCTCTTACGTCATATGAATATTGCCAAATATAATTTAAACTATTGTCTTCTATAATAGCATTGTCGACAGTTATTTAAATGTTTGAAAGTATTATGATGATTTGTCTGGCTTACCAATATTCCATAATGTAATTGCAACCAACTGTTAAACCGTTAGTAAACTAATGAAAATATTTGTCAATGTTGATGCTTGCATTGTACTTTAAGTTCACCTTTCTTAGCAGACGTTACATGAACTTCGTGGATAGAAAGCATACTAATGTGTAGTATATGACTAAAATGTAAAATAAATTACAGAAATAAATATCGTTTTTGTTTAAAACGGCATGAGGGAAGATTCACATTAAACTGGAAGTCATCGCACTGGAAGAGTTCAAATTAAAATATCGAGGATGAGATCAACTTCAGAACGTTACTTAATCATTACTTACTGTGTAGAAAGCTTCCAATTTGCTGACTTTTACACACACTACTGATGTTTTTATAATCAATAGAAATAAGGAGATGTGGCAGCAATACGCACCAGGTATTATCGCCTTTTAGAGGAAACGCAAAGTCCCTGGAATTTGAGTCTGTCAGCACTACACCTGTTTTAACCCCAAACTGTGAACTGGTATCCAATTTAAGCTGATCTAGCGCAGAAGACGCAATATCGCATTGTAGGCGAGGCCGCGCTCTCATGGAAGTTACTGTGCATAATGTTCGAAAGATGGACGCACTTACAATTCACTCTGCTGCACAAACACTCTGTCTACTGCACAAGCTCTAGTGCATATATAATATACTCTTTTTCAGTACAGTCATGTATGCTTATAGGGGTTCATAGATTAGGGTTTAGAAGCATACTTTGTAATTAATTGCACCTATAACTATTACATTACATTGACATAGAAACATGAACATGTCCACACTCGGTAAGCATGGCAAAATTGTTCACTCGCAAGCCTGGAAAAATAGAACCTACCATCCCTTCGATAGCAGGTTGCACTCTCAAAGTTGGTGTGTTTCATGAAGTTTCAGTTAGCTCCTGACGCAAGGTATGGATCAACCTGTTTTATGGATACCAGTGGGTCAGGTCAGTTGGTCTGTTCCACATTCAAAACAAAAAGAGAATGAGTTAGAAAAAAAACCCCATTAAGTCTAAATAGTTATGATTTAGACGTAAGGAATTTTTACGTAAAATACCGTTAGTATCAATGTTTCATAACGTGGTGGATGTAACACGGCACGTTTCTAAATATTCGTAAATAGGCAAATAACATTCAAGTCTGCAATCAATCGTAGTAGAGAAAGGCATTTGCGCAGACACTACCAAAATGTCTCATTTTCCTCTCGAACACACATCTATAATCCATGCGTGAGACGCTCAAGCTTTATTCTTCAGCCCAAAAGAACCAATTGAACTCAAACCTCAGCGGTATAACATGATTTAACTGTAACGGAAAATTAGCATTGGCCAATGGTGTGCAATTCTGAAAGGCTTGACTCTTTAAGGAAACGTTGATTTAGCGTAAGGGAAGTAATTGATTTATCTCCATACGTCCATACATATCATGGTTCGTGGATACCAGCAACGTTGTTTTGGTAGCTCGTGACCTACAGAGCTGTGTCGTGGGTGGGTTTTGATTGTCATGATGATTTTGTTTCTACAGTCACATAAGACAATTAGAAAGAAGGTCAGGTTTCTCATTGTACGTTTCCTTTCCAGCATTGTCCGCATCACCAGTGGGAAGCCTGAAAGCTGCGAGCTACGGCTGGTACTGACGAACCAAGGGTGAAGGCCGTGATTAAACAGTGCACCAGATCATTGCTGCATGTAATACGATTTACTGTGGGAGAAGAGATCCTGACTCAAGACTTAGTGAGTAGATGCTTCTTAACCGACAGAGCTATCCACATCCCCATCTCAAGAAAACACACTGAACAAAGGTCAACTAAAGTTTGTGCTGCAACGACAGGCACCATACCCTAAGTACTGTCAGATCCTAAATGAAATTCCTAGGATGTAAAAATACCATTGGTATAAGTAAAAGTCACTCAAATGTAAGTTTGGCGAAGATGATAACAAATCTATATGGGGCTGCACTCATTTGGAGCATCGAGAGTGTCATACGTGAATATAGGACTGAGTGTCTGTATATCCCAATGTTTGAACACAAATCAACTAGTCTGGTACAGTCTGCAATCAGATCAAAGAAATATCCAATGTGGGTTTGTGAAATCAGCGGACATTAAAGGTTGTGAACATTTGTCTTGCTCTTGTGGCTAAAACGATCACAATAATTTGCATGCTTAAATCCCATCCAAATCTGGTCTAAGGCTCAGTTCACGTGGTAAATTTCCCAAAGGTTTTCCTTTAATTGACAGCATTTCTTACCAGTAGCGCAACGTGCTTGGAATCACCACAATCGTTTTCCAATATTTACTGCTGGCCGGATTTGGATATTCTCTTGAATTCTGACCAATCTTTGCTTCGGGCCAGAATTTGGCGGGTTACTGTTTTAACCCAGTTCTGTTCCTGGTGAATATTCTCATCGATAATCTGAGCTAGCTATCTTCTTTATACATGTCTCCAGTCTTTACGACCTTGAGTTGAAGAAAGAAATATAAAATAAATCTCCTCCGATCCGTGTAATGTCATTTTTCGTTTTTGTTCTGAAATCTGTTTAACTGGTGTTTTTGGAAAACGTAAAGCTTAATATATTTCAGATGCTATTTCTTGAGATGTGGTTGCTCAAAGTCCAAACGGACATCTGTGAGAGTTAGGAGTGCTTTATTCGTCTCAGACAACAGAAGTCGAAGAAGTATTTAGTTCAGTTGACAACGAGATTATCTACAAATATTTCTAATGGATTGCCCTACTCTCTGGGATTATGGTGGCACAGGTATCAAATTATGTGCGTCAAATGTGGAAAATACATGTTCCCTGGTTCAGAGGATGTTTCGAAAGGATTTACTACCATCCGTGTGCATCTCGAAATAAACTCATCAATTAATTTCACTGGCATACATGTACTTTCTATTTCGTGTTTTTGACCAACATAGAGCACGTGCTTGATTTAATATGGGTTTCATCTGGCACGAGACCGCATAAGGGCATTTCAGGAGGCGTAATGTGATATTTGGCGCAGGTGTTTTGAGCTGAAATAACTGTGTTCCGTTGACGTTGTCGATTCTATGAACAGATGTTATGTGCAATCTGTCTCCTTGGTGGGCGGCATCTTCAAGAATTAATGCATATTGAAGAAAGTAAGCAGTTAGCACAACCACAGATGCCTACATAACACAAAGTGTGGGTATGCAGGAGAGCATTGTCGGTCACTCGTCTCTCACCTTTCGTAATTCAAAACGAGCCAGTTAGCGCCGAACACATTTATATGTATTGTCTTATGCGACCTGTAGCCAATGAAAATCGCTTTTATTGACTTTGGCATTGTTGCGTAAAAACAATAATTCTTAATACCCACCGATTACTGAGAGTGCTCTCAAGTTTCATTGGTTATTTGTTGGACCGTACCTTTGTGACCGAACCATTAAACACACCTCAGCGCGAATGAGATCGTTGTGACCCGCCGGAGGTGAGAAAAACGCGAGTTCATCGACAGGATACAGAAAACTTGTACTTCAAATTTAAACCTGAAGGCTTCATGTATTTGTTTAACAGGCATACGTTTTTGTTTCAGAAGTAGGGCGTCAATTCCTATGCTAATCTCGGACACGGAAGCTATGAGTGTGTCTGAACAAAAGTGTTATGCTTTACATATTTCATATTTGTCGATTAAGTTAGGCGTTAAACAATCTTAAACAAGCATAACTGCCAGGGGCTTTTGTTCATTTACAGCTCGCCCACACAGTGTCCATCCTTAAATGATGTAAAGGATTCATCGATTCTGTGTTATACAACTATCTGCAATACATTACCGTACTAGAGACGTACTAGGTCTTCTATAACCGGCAGCACTTGTGTTTCAAAGACGGTTAACAAGTCTGAGCAGTCGCTATGTATTGAACAATGAATAACTGTCATCAACTACAAAGAGGTTTAGAGCGGAAGCAAAATCGGTAGTCATTGACGTGTTAACTGAAGGCTAGACGGTTAGACAAATTATGAGTTAATTCGTGTCAGGGCATACAGTTTGGGTCAATTAATCTTCTTCATATATGGATCAACTTGGGGCAAACGGCCACTTCCAGACGCTTGGATGAGAGAGCAGTGTTAATCGGAGACCAAAAACATGAAGATATAGTAATGGTTTGTTTCAGTAGGATTTCTAATCACGTCATACCCCAATACCACTGTTACTCCGTAATTACGCGAGTGATAAAGGCAGACAGTTTATTCAGTAATTCCCAGAGTGTAGTCCGTGTTACAAGTTTATAAATATATACATGCAAGTAGATGCTAGCAGGTAGATCATATGAGTACATAAACAACTAATGTTCATGATTATACATGTATATATTCCAAATCCATGCGCATGTTTTAAAAAACAGCCAACTAACATTTAACAATATATGTATTCGGTGAAGTTAAAAGACTTGTCATCAACTGCATGTTGATAACACAGTCAAGCGAAAGGATGTGACATTCGGTGCTAACACCTTCATACATTTTACAAGATGCAAATGGTATTCGTCCTATTTTACATCTGGAGTTACAATAGGTACACACAGGGCGTTCTACACTGATATCCCCCAAAAAACGACACAAAGACTTTGAAATGCGACCGGAGAAAAACAAAAATATGTTGCATATTTAATAGATACATGGAGTTACTACATGTACACACAGCAAGTTCCATATTGATGTCGAAGGAAACGATAGAAAGACATGGAAATGCGACCAAATAAAAACAAACGTTTGTTGCATATTTAATAGATATGTAAATGGGCGATTTTAGCACAACAGCAGACACTTTAGATGAACAGTGACATAACACATGGCGTTGAATAAAATATTGAATCATTGTTTTACTTGTATCGATTCCTTTAAACGTCAATAAATTTGTACACGTACCTCTACAAATTAAACGTTTGCATTAACTGCAAACAACGCTATGATAGTTTAGATATTCTGTTGATACAATTGCAACACAAATTAAATAATAAACAGGTTGATGAGAAAATTATGTTTAACTGCTCTGGAGATTACATGTAGTTATATATTTCCACACTGTAAGATCTACATATTCCAAGAAATTTTTATATTTAAATCATTATCTGATGTCTGGTTGCTTGCATACAGAACACACACCACTTAGGGCGCGATCAAAGTAGACATTACTGAATGTGCTGAAGATTTCATTTGTAGCAGTTGTGGTATTTGTTGGTGCTCTGGGGCGTTCGTTCTGAATTGTGTGTTACCTTTAAGCAACCAGTGGTTAGACGAAAAGGCATAATTTGATCGTTGGTGTTTGACAAAGTAGTCACACTGTGGATAGTTTTTCTGCACTGTGTACGCCACAGGCTGGGTGTGGTAAATACATGGATGTAAACGGGTGGAACTTTCCTTTGTGTATCTTAAAAAATACAACCTATTCTCGAGCGCTTAAACAGGTTTACTCTTATGTAACGTGACCTTTCCAACATTGTTGATCACAGACACAGTCCGTTTATTAAGGGAAGGACGTTCGTATCTCCACGGTAAAACCTGATATCTAGGTCTAGCACTGCCGAACCAAATGTGATTCAGATGAGAAACGCACCAGATCATCTCTGCGTATAGCAACATGGCCTAATGCAGAGGAAGCCCCAATTCCTCAACGGCTGGTTTCGAGTCGGGACTTTGTGAGCAGATGCTCTACTGAGTGAGCTATCTTTCCGTCTCTTTAAAAAGGTAGACACAGCCAAGGAATGTGTGTGCACCCGCGAAATGCATTATGGATGTTTTCAAATTATCATGACGCTTGTGTTACAGAGATTTCTTAAAACAGACTTGCACTTTACTGTTACGTAAAATATTCAACCTTCATATTTCACAGATTGGAGCTTAAATTATGTCCTTGAAAGATCTTTTGTTACAACATAGACACCACGGCAACGTTTGTTCCGCTTTCCTGTATTTTTATAAGTTAAGGCAGAAAGTTACCTGCTAATTTGAATTTACTGATACCACACTGAAACAGAGGCATAAATCAGGGAATCTGTTGAATTAACTGATTATGATTACTTTTGAAAACAAGACATTTACATTTAATTAATTTCCTGACGAAGATCTTGAAAATGAAATATTTGCTTTGTAAAGTCAAGTACTAATACTCTTCGGTTCCAAAGGTAAACTCATGTCTTTCAACGTTTGAAGAGACACAACTACGGAGGATATTCGTGACACAAGTCACAAGTTGTTAGGCAGTACGATTGCAGTTTACCAAGTGTATTTGCATACATATAATACGTCAAAACAAATTGCAAATAACGCTATTATAGAACTGTGATTGTTGTATCATACGACTGTACGCAGTCTCTCCTAGTTTAAATAGGCATGAAGCTGACCGTAACAAGACAACATATGGCCTATGTTTTCCCAAACACAGACTTAGTTGCTAACATCTCTTCCTCCTTCAAAACTGTTCCCAAAAGACACAAATACGTCACAGGATGCTTCTCTCAGCTAATGAATAACCAAATGCAATAAACTTGGACGCTACGTTAATCTATTTCCACTTTTTCCAGTAATCACTGTGACCACCAAGGTAAATGAAATAGTACCCCAGTTCACAGTGTTCGGGATCACTTTCTCTTCTCAAGTAAGGTCATTGTGAAAGAGACCCTGGCTCGACAGGTTTCAACATACATTATACTCTAGGTTTACTGTGAGTATTGACTTGTTGCTGAATTGCAAGTGTGTTGAAGTCACTGGACAACTTCTGGACGTCATATTATTGACTGAAGACCAACAACGTTATTCCAGTCTTCAGCAGCCAAAGCAACCCTCTTGAAAAACGCCATCGAGGCATGCTGTATTAACATTCTGTGTACAGAGAGTATGGTAACCGACATTAAACATCAACCTACGTCAGGATGACATAATATACTCCTTATCAAGTAAATAACATCTGTCACTATTACTTTGTATGATTTATGATTTTATGTCGGATATATTATAGTCACGACATGTATGCCAGTTCTAAATGAAGTGAACACAATTCCTTAAGGCAATCCCTCCAGGCGATTCATTTGCCACATCTTTTGCAGATATATGTTTTGAATGATAAAGAAAATGTCATTTGAGAAGTAGTATTGGAGGTACTGGTTCTGAAGGTTTCCAATTCTTCGTTACCGAACAAACAACTCTTATATTTACAGTACATTTACATTCTTATTTAAACCATCAGCATGCAGGTTTCATATACGAGGGGTTTTACAAACGTTTTGAGCATGACTGTGATCCCTTTGACAGTTACACCAAATTATTGATTTATTTGATTGCGTTATTATATTATTTTTTCACAAATGTTAACATTCGGACTGCTCTGGATAATAACTGGATACTATCCCACTGATTGCTTCTGAAAGGAAAATCAAAAGAAAATATTGTTTTCTTTTGATAGACATGTGTCCTGTAAGGGATTGAAGCTTACAGGACAAATCAATTTTTACCGGACACACCCGATTGTTCCAGGACACATGACA
>JAUELE010247088.1:0-19593 GCA_031471655.1 Diodora aspera | reverse complement strand
GTTGATACAACTTCCTAATCTTGAAGGGATATCTCTTGCATATCCAACGCAATTGTGAATTTATTCAGTAATCTCTCCAAATCTTGGTATCGTTTCTTTTGCCCGGCGGTAGCCTATATATTATTTTCCCAATTACTTCCCGCTTCTCATGCAATCTGTGTGGTGTCTCCGTATCGCACTTGACATAACATTGTCCATCCTTGAGTAATGTTTACTCGGCCACCTGAGCGGGTTATATCTTCCCCTGCAGCTCTCTAGCTGATCAATCTCGGAATCTGACAGAAATACATCACTTGTTTGACGTTTATCTACAGTTGTGCAATTCTTCATGGGTTCATCACGTAATAGTCAGATTTACTCGGGAAGATCATCACGTCATGCTCGTCAACATGACACAAATATCGCATCACCAACCAGAGGCGGCTTAACCTGGCAGCAAAAGTAGCATATGCCACGCGGGCATGGACATTTTCTGTATCATTAACACAGTTTGCTCGTGCTCAATCTAGAAAAAACAGTTTTTAAATTGCAGTTGTGTCACTTTTGACATTTGACATTGATGAAAATAGGCCCAATACATTTACTGAAATGTCAGACATATTTTCAGTGTTATTGGACTGTATAGCAAGTGAAATAATTTTATTTGCTATGCAGGTAGCAAATATGTTTGAATATTGTTGTGTTTTGTTTAAAGAAATTAGGGCCCAGTTTAGAACATATGCTACAGGCCCCGCACTAGCTGAATTCGGCACTGTCGCCAACAACAGCAGAATTTTATCATGGAGAAAGATCAGTAAACGAATAAAGACGACTAAATGCATGAAGCCATCTGGAAAAAATACACAATGCCCCATTATACGATGATCCAATTGGGGGTGGGGGGCTTTCAAAGTCAGCAACATTTTATGTAAAACTGCTTTAACTAGGGTATTTTTTCTGTGTACAACACCTTATTTTTTACAAAATCATATGCACCCCCCACTTCCAAAATCCTGGAACCGCTTACGATACCCAACAGGTATTAGGAGCCTCACGTACAGCTAAAGACGACCTTAAACGGCCCGGTCAAAGCAAAAAGACCCACCCCACCCCTCAAAATACCAAAACAAAAAACCCCAAACAAAATGAAGTAAATAAATATAAAACAATCCCCCCCCCAGTTATCACTCTACTCTCACCCGAATCACGAGCGGTTTGCCCGAACACTTTCCAGCTTTTCTGTCGGTACGCCCACGCTATATGACGTGACATTGTATTTAGTGATCTAGCAAAGCCGCGACCCCTAACATTGCAAAACGACCGCAGTACGTGACGGTTTGATTATGAATGTGGCCTGCATTTTAAAAATAAACGCTTTATCTTGTATGGTCACGATTTATCTTTATTGATTACAGTTACGTGCCAATTTAGTCGAAGCATTACACCAGGTTTGATTTGGGTATGCTGTCACGATGTGCCCTTTTGCTCACATCATTGGTATTTATCTGAAAACAAAACACTTAAAATACACTGACCAAGAGCGAAGACCAAAACCTGCAAGGCTTCGTGCCACAAAACATATTAGTTATTTGCTACTTCATTCATTTCAACTATCATACTGGAAGCAAAACTTTATTGTCGTTGCATAACATGCCTATTATATACGGGCCTTGTAAAACGCTTGAAGTGGTGTTGTAGAATCTGGTGGTCTCTTCGATTAAACAGCCGATCTCAAGACTGCACTCAACTGTGGGAAAAGGTTGCTTTGCTGGAAGCGGTTTTCGCATGATCCATATACGCATCGGCGGATTCAATACCACCAGAGCCCCTGGGCTGAACACCAGAGCCCCTGAGCCCTGTGACGGGTTCATCTTTAGGCTGAGTAGGTTGAAGCCTAGGGGCCCGAGAGCAAAAACAAAATGGTGAAATTGAATGTATTTTGGATGATGTTTCACTATCTCAGAGGCTCAAAGGGTGCGTCGGGGAAGGGTCAGGATATTGCCCAAGGATGCTGGTGCTCAGCCTAGTTGCCCGGGTGGTAGTTAATCCGCCAGTGCCTGAGCCCAAACCTGACCATACCCCCTGCCCCAGCCTTCTTTAAATACAAGTAGGTATGAAATATATATGTGTATAGGTGGTGAAGTACCATCCAAAATACACTAACGTTACTACTGGCTTTTTTGGCTCTCGGATCCCCATCCCTTCCGCGGCTCCTAGGCTTAAGCCTACTCAGCTTAATGGTTGATCAGAGTGAGAGAGTGAGTGAGAGAGAGAGAGAGAGAGAGAGAGAGCGAGAGGGAGGAAGAGAGGTAGAGAGAAAGGGAGAGAGCGAGGGAAAGGGAGAGAGAGAGAAAGGGAGAGAGAGAAAGGGAGAGAGAGAGAAAGAGTGAAAGGAAGAGAGAGAGATGCTTTTTGAATGACATTTTGAGTGTCATGACGGGAGCCATGTTGATAACGAGGAGGTGAAGCTCGGTATGGTGCACATCCTCCGCACGCTCGAGGCTTTACAAGGAAAACAAACAACTTTACTCGAGGGAAAATACTTTTGACGATCTCGTTTAGACGAGATTATCGTGTAAGAAATCACGTGATGTTTTCCCAAGCCAGCAAGAAGCTCAGACACGTTAGTGTTTACCTGCTAAGACTGCGCGGCATGTTCTCGGGGTTCTGTGTAGTGATCTTTTTAGGTATATTCCCTCTTGCAGAACACGATGACCCTTGGTTTACATCCATTGTTTGTAGCCCCTGTCTACTCCAAGTGCCTTTCTTATTGAGCTCAAAGTGCCTTTCTTGGTGAGCTCCAAGTACCTTTCTTGGTGAACTTCAAGTACCTTTCTTTAGCGCTATATAAGACTCAACATTATTCTTGGTGAGCTTCAAGTGTCTTTATTATTGAGCTCCAAGCGCCTGTCTCGATGCACTTTCTTAGGCGAGCTACAAGTACCTTTACTTGGTGAGCTTCAAGTGTCTTTGTTATTGAGCTCCATGTGCCTGTCTCGATGAACCTTCTTATGGAGCTCCAAGTGTCTTTCTTGGTGAGCTCTAAGACTTGTATTGAGCTCTAAATGCCTTTGTTATTGAGCTGCAAGTGTCTTTCTTGGTGAGCTCCAAGTGCCTTTCTCGCTGAGCTCCAAGTGCCTTTCTTATTGAGCTCCAAGTGTCTTTCTTGGTGAGCTCCAAGTGCATTTCTTGGTCAGCGCGTTCCCTTCTTGGTGAGCTCCAAGTGCCTTTCTTGGTGAGTTCTATGTGTCTTTATTATTGAGCTCCAAGTTCTTGTAGAGATCCATGTGCCTTTCATAGTGATCTTTAAGTGCCCTCTAAGTGTTCTTAAAGAGCTTCTGGACTTAATGTCCTTCTTAGGGAGCTCTAGATGGCGCAGTGGTTAGCGCGTCGGCCTTGCAATCTGCCAGCCTTGGCGGTTGTGGTTCCAGTCCCGCCCAGGCATATCTCTTTCAACCTGGAGAGACAGGAGACCCGACACCGACGTGATGTTGGTGAGACCGCGGAGATGTGGCTGAAAGTTTGCCGAAAACAACGTAAAACCTCAAATCACTCACTCTTAGGGAGCTCCACGCGTACTCGTGTCTTTCTTGGTGAGCTCTAAGACTTGATGTCTTTCTTGTTGAGTGCCGTTCTTGGTTACGTGCAAGTCAGGCGTCTTCCCTTGTGAGCTGCAAGACTAATTGTCTTTCTTGGTGAGCTCAATGTACTTTTTTGTTAGAGCCAAGTGCCTTTCTTGATGAGTTTCAAGTGTTCATCTTGTTAAGTTCCAACTACTTTTCAAGTACAATCTGGTTCGTTAGATCTCTTCTAATACTGACTTTCTGAACCAATTGTTCTTTCCTCTGTGAACAGTTTAAGCATAAAACAAAATTATTGAAGTGATTCTTGTGTCTACTCATCCGAATGTCTAGTCATATATCCCCAAACTTGGTAATTTCTATAGACTTGCCAAGTCTTAAAGGGACATGATCAAAGTTGCATGTTCAATACCGAACAAAAACTGAAAAAACGTTCAAACCGGTCTGAGTACAACAACGATATATCGTTTAAATAACGGCGAAATCTTAAAGAAAATAATGGACGGTTAACTACAGTTTATTCGCCGAAAAGTGCACTTACTCGAACTCGAGAATTAATTCTCAATGTTCCCCATTTTCGGAGACGTCATTGTTTTATGGGTTATAGCCAAAACGGTGACAAGCTAAAATGGTGACACGCCAAACTTGGAGAAAATCTACGGACAATTCAGTGTAATGATGATCTTTGAATGTCGTCTCACAGGTGCTCAATGGGATTTAAATCGGGACTGAAGGCAGGCCACCGCATGGTTCTGATGCCATTCTGCTGGAGGAACTCTCGTTGCTCTCGCAGTGTGGCACGGGCGTTATCATGCTGAAACTTGTGGTTGCGGCGACATGCCAAATGAAGTATGACGCGTGGTCTCAAGACTTGATCAATGTACGCAGCTGCTGTGACACCATTGCCTCTCCCTGGACCGATGTTCTGGAAGACCACAGGGCCGACCCTCTGCGCAAGACCAATTCCACCCAACACTATGATGCTCGGACCACCCACGAGTCTCTCTCAATCCGAATCCGAATAACGTTCCCGAGGGCGTTGCCAGCTGCTGTTGAGATACAGTAACAGCTCTCGTCTGAGAAGAGGACTCTTCTCCACTGATGGTGGCGCCAATTCTGGTGCTGTGTTGCCCACTGAAGACGGTACCGGTGATGACGTCGTGTCAGAATGGGTCCTCGGTGTGGCCTGTGATAGTGGAGGTGTCTGCTTGTCAATCGTCGACGCACAGTTTCCACACTAATGTACCACTGGTGTGTCCCCATGGTCTGGCAAGCAGTTTCTGCAGCAGCAACAAAGCGATCTTGAAGATGCTGTCGCACAATCTGACGATCCTGACGTCGGGTTGTGACCCTTGGTCTTTCACTACGTGGTCGATCATCTGTAGTGTTAGTGGTCTGGTACCGTTGCTGGAGCCTGTATATATGGTCCTTACGTGGACTTGAAATGCATTGGCTACTTGCCGGGCGGTTTGTCCAGCTTGCAATCGTCAAAGGGTTGGTGTCGCTGATTTCTTGTCAAACTTGGCATGTCGTAGCAATTCAATAACGAATGAATGTTATCCGATCTGGGTTGATTTTTATAGGGCAAGAAATGGGGAACTCACGTGCATCGGGTAACCATGGCCGTTGCCGTACGTGATGCGTTTGGGTGATCGGTTTTATTGTCATCTGCTTTGTTTTTTATCATCAAATTTCATTTGTCCGGACGAGGTAATGTTAAATTTCAGGAACTTTTGACAAAAATTACCCAGATATTTAAATAACAACTTTTCATGCAATGTTACTTGGGGTGACGTTTCTTTTGCAGTTCAGTATAGATCTAATGTTACACGATAGAAATCGTAGAGACTAATTAAGACACTTTAAAAATGCTCATTCCCGTAGCACGAGATAAATATTTACCCGGTTCTATTTGAGTCGTTAACATTTGGAACACAATCACCCGCTCGGTGTTTAATGCAAAGCTTGACGAAAACGCAAATGCCGTCAGTAACAAAGTGTTAATTGAATTTGCTTCGTGGCGACATGATTTCGCCGTCGTTTTCTTCATCTGTCGCTAAATTTATCGTCTCATGACCCGTATGACCTGTCTTGTTGGTTAAAACCACAAAATAAACATTTGCTGTTAAAATAGTTCCGCTCCGAAATCAGTTTGCAACCAGAATCGACTGTATACATTCCCCGCCATCTGTCTCACACAAGGTGTCGCCAACAATTGCATCAACCTCGTCTACCTCGGAACTTATGCTTGCTCCGAATGCTACACGCTTATTGACGCAGTTCTAAACGTCCGTTCTGCTAACGAACTCGACCGAATGATACCTTGGTGAACGTAGACATGTGCGACAGGAAACTCTCGGACGATTACGGTGCTCATTTGGCATAGATACGACAGATAATGCCAAGGTAGGTGCGCCAAATTCCAGATGTTTTAATCTGGAAACAATAACCTCAATAGGTGACATTTGGCATATGGCGAAGCAACTGTTCACATATCGATCGAGGGTAAGTGGTGCTAGATAAATAGACAGAAGCAGTGATGTATTATACTGCTGTGTTACGTATTAGAATTGGAGGTAATAAGCCCTCCTGGCACATCGATCAGTGTTTTATTTAATTACGTAATTATTGCTTAGATCTATTCTGAAATGTACACGACAGACGTCACGTGAATCCCAACACGTGTGAATCAGTTTCACATAAATAACAACAGATAGTGCACATGACCAGCTGTAAAATAATATAACTATTATATCTCTAATGATAAAAATCTGATTGTGTGTTGTCTGGTTCAATATGTACCTAAAATAGCACATACATACATGTTTATACATAGTCAAGGCCAGTGTTTAAACAAACGGGCCCAGAATATGTATAATCCATTAAATGTCACAATGACAAAATATCGACCTTCTCCTATAACCTTGTTGATCATACATCACACGGGCGCGTTAACATCCATGCCCGCCCTGACTCTGTATAAAACACGCAAATGTCACAATGCGTATGTTATCGATCATGCTTCATACCTACGTTACAATGGCCTGCAGCATCCTGGCGCGGAACAAGCACACCGCTATGATGATCTTAGACCGTGTATAAGCATGTCCGGGCAGATATGGAGGAATCCCAGAAAACCCGTTAATTATCCCACCCCAAACTCAGCCCCTGGTAACGTACTTCGTCGAATAAGCGCGGGACTCATACATACGGGGGTTGGAATCACTGATTGGTCAGTCGATTTATGAAATAAAATTAAAGCTATTTTTTGCTATTTAAATGTTCTACTCATTTTCCCGGTTTTTCAGCCTAAAATTACCCAGAAATTAAATTGATTCGGCCGAAGTCGCCCGTTTTATATTTTCGTATTTGCGTATAATAATAATATTAAAGGGTAACCACTTTCCCGAGCTGGCCAACGGACACTGCTTTCGGAAAAAAACGGGTAGCCAAGTCTCAAGTAAATATATTATCCACTGCTTCCCATATACATTTCTCTTCAAATTAACACAACCAGCAACATTCTACGTTTTTCCAAACACCAGCTACAGCCAAGAACGCAACACCAAGACCGAAATTTCGCGATCTCGACACGTTGCTATGGTACAAACATAATTTTCAATATTTTCATAACTCAACTGACCATTCAGTGATTCGAACCCCTGTGATCATACACGCCGGTCTCTGATAAACGCCGGTCTCTGATAAGCGGCGGTCTCTGATCAGCGCCGGGTCTGGAGCTCAGAGCACGTAAGCGCTGGACCTCCAGTAAGAGCCCAGTTGTCTCCCCGTATAAATGAACAAGGCCATGAATGCAGTTAATTTAGTTATTAGGGGCGGCGACCCAAACTATATAAGCGCCGGGCCTCTAATAAACGCCAGGTCTTCATAGAGCTGAAGAAAAAAAACCAAGCACACGGATCCATCAAATGCCATAGATTCACTCCTATTTTGAACGATCGTCTCCAGGTCGGCGTTTTGAGCAATCCGTAGCGAAAGCTTGCGTCCAATTATGTGACGCGTCTCTCCTAACACTCGGCGAAGTAAAGACGCTATGCGTTTAAATTTATCAAACGTTACTTCTTTTGCTAATTCCGCTCATGCAGTTAATGCGACTTTTCATTGGTCGTCTATATTTAGTAGATTTGGACTTTTCATACACACAAAATGATAAGCGTGAATAGGAGAAAACCCAGGACATAATTAGGAGAGAGCCGTTGGCGGAGTAATACATGCCCTGGATTTCGAGGATGGACCTAGGGGTGACGTCATGGCAGTGTTTCCGACTTGATTCCGACTCTACTTAACTTGTTGACACGGCGCCTTCTTGCCCAGAATCATTGCCAAATGTACTTGAACGAAAAACATATTTTGTCTTAAAGGAAAATGCACTAGAAAAAAAGATATGTAATTTTTATGTTGACAATTTAACCATGAAAAAAACCCAGCCAAATAAATTTTGTGACGCCACCCAACTTGAAAAAAGTACGATTTCTGGAATTTAGTCTCGAGAAGTAAATCCAGCAACCTTGACGCAGTACGTGTCAAATGAAACGGCCCACACATAATGCGCCGGAAGTGTATGTGGCATACGGTATTATAACACATTGGTGTCATGTTATAGGATGTTACATCATATTGTGAAGGCGTCCCCTATACAACGAAAGAGTCATGTTCTGAACATGACTGTATCCCTCCAGCTGTTTCAAAGAGACTTACATTTTTGTCTAGTTTAGTTGACCATGTGTAAAAGAACATAACACGATGTACGAATATTCTTACAAACATAATTTCTTTAATTTACAGCATATTCAGCATATAAAATAATCAAAAGCAAGTTCTTGTAATGTATGCTGATGAAGGCAGAAATAACAGGTCTATACTTCTGAATGAGCAGAACAAATGTTGAGCTCGATAGATCACAACGGTCATCCATTGACAATTCGTTTGCTTGTAAATCCTTTACATCTGGGACTGAACGTTTTGTTTCTGTGTAAAACGAAGCAGATTACCAAGTTTAAAGATAAAAAAGTCCACAGTGAAAGTATTGTTTCAGGCCCCGGATGTTCAAACAGTATATTTAAGCTGCATAAAACCCGTGCAGAGAGTAAAGTTTGCGCCTCGATCAGAGCAATCACTCCTTGACACTAACGCATATTTGATAGGCTCGCTTTGTCGCGATGTGTCTTTAAAAATCTTGAGACAAACATTTCAGCGGCTCATCTTGAGAGTACACACACAATGTCGAGACGTTCGGCGTTTTGAACACGGTGCGCGTTGTTACTGCATGAACATACCTGATCTGGACGGTATCGAGGACACCGACATCGTGTCGAGACAATCCGAATGATTATTGCGGATGTCACGTGACTCACTTGGCCAATCGTGTGACGTTCGAAATTCTCAGTCAAATCCCTACCTGCAGAACTTTCCCCACATACATTAGGGATAAACAAAAGCAGTAAATCAACAAGAGATACTCGATTTTTAAATATTAGAAATGCCTGTATAAATATTAAGTACAGGTTTCTGTTTCGAGTGTTACATGCCGCGAGTCACTGGCTCCAAGGAGTCGTGCGTTTAGTGAACGTAGGTAAATCTAAATACATACCAATTATAATGTTCTTTGATGTTACAATTAAGGAATACAGTCAGGTCCGATGACACAACGTTTTGACATGGACATTTTGGTAATCTTGAAACCTCACCTTTTTCTCTTGGCATACCATTGCTTGTGACTTACATGTAGGGCTTTGAGCATGTATTCTTGTATGAAGACTGACGCGTTCTGTCGCCCACAATCAGACGAGAGTTTGTGGCATGCATTTAACAAACTACGTCTCAAGTCCGGGCTGATAGGTGGCGGCGAGGCGGGGGGATTAATCGAGAGCACGTGTTTTCTACGCGCATGTTTCTTATCTGCTGCACACACGCACATTCCCTTAACGTTGTAGAACCTTTTTCTAAATTTGGTCATCAGATACTATTGTAAGTTGTTCTTTTGGGCACAGATAGAGATAGTTGTGTAAAATATATTATTTCTAAACTGAGATCTCATACTGATGCTCGCGTGTAGCTCAGCCTGGCTAATCTGTTGAAATATTGTGTTTGACTTTGGATGACAGGTACTTCGTTGTATTACAGGGTCATGCCATTCGGTCTTGCCATTGAACTACTGCTTCTAGATTGAGAACTCAGGCAGGCACTAGCTTGTACTAATTGCCCTGTTTATTTTTGCAGTTCAAGAAGCTCAAGATGGCGATGTCGGAGGTCAATCAAGACCCCCGGACCAAGTTCCTTCGCTGTCTCTTCTGTACTCATCTCTTCAACCTCAACGGACGGGAGCCCCGGATGTTGACGTGCTGCCTCAACGCCATCTGTTCTGCATGCGCCTCCAGAGTTTGTCAAAAAAGTCCAGGATTGTTGAAATGTCCGCTGTGCAGACAGACCATGGCCCCAAGTCGCGCCAATACGAATGATTCCATCGATCTGATTGACGAGTCCATTGTGGACGGAGGGATGGTCGACCTTCCCATTGAGTCAGTGAGGGTGAAGACTTGGAATTCCAGCACATCCAGAAAGGATTGACCTTCCCATGCACGACGTGTTCTGGTAAGACTCTATCAACGTGGTTTTGCGAGAACTGCGAAACCTATATGTGCGACACCTGCCGAGATCAACACAAAGAGGAAGTCAAGTCTAGGCGCCACAGCACGGTAGCGATACAAACTCTGAAATCTCGTGCTCTGAAAGAATTCAAACAGAACCATTACTGCAAAGTACACAGCTTCTCCAAACTCACGCTATATTGCTCATCCTGCTCAAGGGCTGTCTGCAGCACGTGCACAAGAGACGGCCATGAGCGGGACAGTCACACTATCCAGACCATCCAGGAGGCATTCGGAGTCAAAATCAAACAAACCGGGAAACTGCTGTCAAAAGCGCGTAAGAAACAGAGACACTGGGCAGAGTACTCCAAGCGTCTCCAACAAAAATCCCAATGCAGTGATGTCTCGATGGAATCCGCGAGGGACGTCATCAACGAAACCTTTGACCGGCTCATGGATGTCATGCAGCATCGTCGCACGGAGCTTCTGTCCGAGTTAGAGAGGGAGACCTCGACGCTTGCAACGTCAGCGACGGTGGACACGGACTCGACGGACAGCCATCTTTCCATGTTGAACACCGTGACGGACTACACAAAGGAGTACAAATCCAAGACCGACAGCGTGGAGTTCATGCAGCTATTCCCGCTTGTGTCGGACTCGTTGAAGAACATTCTGGACATCCACAAGGACAAGCAGAACACATGCAGACAGGGAGTTGTCTTCTCGCCCTGGAACCTCCGCCAGGTGGAAGCACTGCTTCAGTCCGCGGGACAGCTCCGCGTTGTCACCTTCTCTCCAACTGGACGTCCTGGCCGAGAGGAAGTAGGCCTGACTCCGGCCACGCACCCCACAGGTCAGTTCATGCTTGTCCAGTTTACTGTTTAAACCTTCAGGATTTATAAAAAACGTTTAATTAATAGAGAGTGTAAGCTTAGGGGTTGCGTTTTAATTGGTGTATGTCTTGTTTGTAACAAAATTAATATCATGGACATTATTCAGGCATCTGTTGGTTTGAGCTTTGGGTGTTGTAGATACCATCATCAGTTGATTACTTCAGTGTTCATGTTACAGAGACCGCATTTCCAAATAACTAGACTCGGTGGGACATATCAGAACTTTCAAGAAATGTGATCTATTGTCATAACGCAAGAGTGGCGCAAGGAAACTGAGACTCTCAACAGTGGTGGTTGAAACGAACATTTGCTAAGCTAAATACACTCATTTTCTTTCAATAGTTCCCTGACGAATTGCTTCAGCACACCCCCGCCCCCACGCATGGGTGCGTGGTTTGTGGTGGGGGCACTGTAGCCATTTGCCCCCCACCGCTACCCCTCACATAACGGCCTTTGTCTCATAGCTTGTCGTAACTATGTCGTGGCAAGAGGAAATAATTCGATCTGAATTTCCTGTGATTGTTTCAGGTTGCACCCTTGACTCTGTGACCACCGTTCATGAGAAGGTCAATGATGAAAGCACAACAAAGAACATTGTTTGTAAGTGTATATACATCGAACAACATCGTAGTCAAACAATGTTAAGAAGTCTAACATCAAAGTCAAAAAGTGAGACTGAACTCTCAACTACAAAATTGGCGTAACTTGTTGCTGCTGGTATCCCTTTGAAAAGTCAACCAGTTTGCAGTCCATATGCTCTATGTGGATATAAAATATTAACTTTTACGTTTTGAGACAACTTTGGTTGAAAGGTTGTGAAGTTGTAAGCTAAAAGCTTGGCAAGCTTTCGTCCTTACTCGTGTCTCTCCGTGACCGGACAGATGACTCGTGTCTCTTCGTGAGCGGGCAGATGACTCGTGTCTCTTCGTGAGCGGGCAGATGACTCGTGTCTCTCCGTGACCTGGCAGATGACTCGTGTCTCTCCGTGACCGGACAGATGACTCGTGTCTCTCCGTGACCGGACAGATGACTCGTGTCTGGTGAGCTGTCATGAGAGAAAATCGCTGATGGCGGCGCAATGACAATCAGAATGGGTGGCGTTCGATTTCATCAACAGGCCTTTACGGATTACACCAAGTGTTGTCAAGCGAATTCGGAGCGCACGTATACAAGAAGTGATACGATCAACTAGTTCCATTTTAATAATTTAATTTGTTTGGCGTAAAACAACAACAATTCCTTAAGGTAATTTCCAAACCAGTTTCTTCTTGGATTCCCTTTGCGCTAGACCGAGGCCTGTCTTGCTTCGATAGGCGTAACACTATTAAGTCAAGATTGCGAGACGAGATAACCATTTAGGGCGTGAACCTGAATAATACTGATCGAGATGTATTTCCTGTTGAGAATTTACCCTTTAGGTTTTAAGATGCAGTGCATTTGCCTATTTACACACATGGTAATGATGTATCTTTTTATAATACAGGTTCTTCAAAGAGCAGGACAGTGCTTGTTCCCGTGGAAGAAGGCAGATCAGCTGTCATTGACTGTGAGTAGGCAAATATTCAGTTACTTGTGATACATTCATTATTTATTCAGGAACCCATCAAAGAGTCTATGTGCTTCACTGCATCTCAGCTAATAGTATAACCTCAGGGCGTGGAATAAACTCAGGGGCAAAAGGAATTATGCCAACTTTTATTTCATCAAAATTTGTGATAAAATGCTGATGACTGTTAATTATTGTGCCTTTAGATGTGAGGCTTTTTCTGTATAATGTGTATACATAAAGTTAAATGACATGTATTCATGTTAACATCATTTATATTTTTGACAAACTTTGTTCCCTTTTTAAACAAATCAAATTTAGGGTTGGTATCTCAGTATACATAAAGGAAAGAAAATATGTAATTTGTCTTTTAGTCTAGTCCCGAGGCATAGAAGCCATGCATGCTGAAGATATTTTTCTATGTGTACAGTAACGCTGAAATAAAACGTTCAACGTACACTGCCGGGCAAAAGAAACGATGCCAAGATTTTGAGAGACTACTGAACAAATTCAGAATTGCGTTGGATATGCAAGAGATATCCCTTCAAGATTAGGAAGTTTTATCAACGACATGATGTCAATCAAATTATACTCGGTGAAATCCTAGCATCCTTTTGTTTAGGTATGACAGAAAAACGTAAAGGAAAATAACTGAAATCATTTGGTATCGTTTCTGTTGCCCGGCAGTATATATTAAGTTGAAATTTGCCATAACTGATTGATAAACGTGCAATTTGTAAATGGTTATGCCGTGCCAATAGTGGAAATCAGAAATCGGCGGCCATTGAAGTAATTTTGGTGGCAACAAACAAGCGTACGAGGCGGGGTGGGGGATGTTGGTGGGGGATGTTTCATGCAAAACACTTATGATTCTGGTAACAGCGAATTGAAAATTATTTCCTGTTTGTTTTGTGCTTTTACTGGGATTAGCCTCGCAACTCCTAAAACCTGTCGGGCATTGTGGAACTTTTTTTTGGGGGGGGGGGGGAGGTCATTGCCCCAACCTGCTCAAGTTCATAGGTGCAGTTAGGCTTATGACAATAAATTACAACTTGATATAGGTTCATGTTGTGTCTTCCAATGTCTCGAAGCAGGAGGCTCGTTCACGAGACAATGCGCCTCGTATGCCTCATATAATAAGTGATCCTATTGGTGCTGCGTTTAATAGAAGTGATCCGATTTGTCCAATCGGCCTGCCCCTGCTGTTTAATACATTTACTGGCGACGTCTTGGCGTATTCTGTCATGTCATGGACTCTTACATATGTTCCCGTCGTTGCCTTGATCGAACCACTTAGTTTTGTATATCGGCATGCATGTATTCATTTTGTACTGTTCTAAAATTAGCATTTTATTGGACTACGTAGAAACTGACCCATATAAACATAAGGTTTGTAAAACAAAATACTATTTTTGCAGGTTTAAGACTTGAGTTTGATGCGCAGACGCTGCACGCAGACAGAACCGTCACACCAGATGGCGTCATGATCAACCATGCTCCAGAGCGACCACTCAGCAACACCGGATGTCGTCTGCGTTCATATCCCGGCGCCATGGCGGATACTGCACTGACTGGATCTGGGTACAAACTATGGATCGTTAAAGCGAAAGTCCACATCAAGCAGAGGGTTCCGGACAACAAGATGCTTCTGGAAGCAGCTCTGACAGGTACACCAGTGGACGCACCTTTGAGTCAGAGAATCGACACAAGCCTCGTTCTGGCAGCTGGCTGCGACGTCCACCATGAACTTTGCATAAAAATCAAATACTGCTGCAAAACTCTAGCACATTATTCTGGTTGTAAAAACTTGCCAGGAACAATGACCGACTTTCAGTTTGGGATGCTGTTGGATTTGGACCGGCGGCGAGTCCACGTGATAGACGTCAACACAAACACAGTCCTGGCGCAGACGGACAAAATTAATATTCACAGACCTTTGTGGCCTATTTTCTGTGTCGGGAGGTTCACGTTTGCTGATGTGAAAATGAAGTTGGTGACGTCTGACAGAATAACCTTGAACCCAGGGCTCTTTCACGTGTTAGCCCGCATCGTCAATCAGGAAAAGTGTGAGAAGATTACTTCCAGCAAATAACGTGATTCTGTATCTCACCACCTCAGAACATCTCAATACCTCTTTTGTCGCAAGCTCGTTTCAAACATCTTTTACACACCACCAACCTTGTCATAAAGATGAAAGTGGGAGATGGTCCTCATGGACATCACATGTTACTGGTAGCCGGTTGGAATACAACATAGACCATGTCTCATTTGCGCAACATAATTAGAGCATCTCATCTGATCGATACAGTCAAAACATGTCTTAGCTGATCGACACAACTAGATCACGTGTCATATGATGGAATTAGTCTCATATGATCAACACAGAATAGATCGCATCTGATCGATAGAGTTAGAATAGATCGCATCCGATCGATATAGTTAAAATAGGTCTCATCTGATCAACATAGTTATAATGTCTCATCTGATGAAAACAGTAGCAACACGTACCATCTAATCGATAGTTAGAACGGTCACAATTGATCAACACAGAATGGGTTTCGTCTATCGATACAGTTAGATCAGGTCTCATCTGATCCACAGAGTTAGAACATGTCTCATGCGATCGATACAGTTACAATAGGCCTAATCTCATCAACAGTTAAAAGCCCTTCTCGAACTGTCAAAGATGCATGCCTGAAATGAATGTTGACATCTTCGTCATCATTGGCGCCGTCATCATCGTCAACATATTGCGTGTGCAGAAAAAATCTCATTGATGCGATTGTGTTTTCTGCTACATCTCGATAGAACAGCAATGCATTTTTGGTTACCACATTTTGTCCTTCACACAACTTGCCCTTAAATACAGACAATCATACATTTGACGCCATGCCTAGGGTCTATGATTGACTGACAGCCTTGTGATAAACTTGTCTTCAAAGCAATATGTTTGTAATACCAGCGCACTTGGTATGCGTAAGATGCACCTAGTGGCGATCCGAGAGAACTTTTGTTGTTCATCAGCTGTGGGTTTACAGGGTGAATTCTGGAATGAGGATATGCTAAACTGAAGTCTGTTACGACATCATCCATCCTCGAAATCCAGGGTATATGACACCACCAACGGCTCCCTTATATGCCCTGGATGCACTCCCTTTCACGATAGTCGTTTGTGTGTATGCAAAGTCCAAATCTACTAAATATAGACAATGAAATGTCGCACTAACTGCACGAAAGGAATTGGCAAAAGAAGTAAATGATAAATTTAAAGACATAACGTCTTTACTGCGCCGAGTGTTAGGAGTAAGGCGCCACATGATTGGACGCACACTTTCGCTGTGGAAGCCTCAATGATTGGTCAACACACCGACCTCGAGACGATCGTTTAGCATATGAGTGCATTAATAGCATCTGAGGGAGCCGTTGGCGCAGTCATATGCTCTGTATTTTGTGAAAGGACATTGAAGAAGCTTCTATGCATCAACCGAGAGTCCAACATGTCCCTTGAATTTAATTTTCTTTCACCAAATCGTCTAGAATATTAAACAATGTTTACACCAAGCACTTAATCCTGCCTACACAATGTACCTATTAAGGTCAAAGTCAATTTCAAGGTATTTAACTAATGTGGCAATGTGATTCTGAATTTTCAGTCGCTTTTTTCTCAAAACTGTCAAAGGTGCACGTGGATCTTTTTAGTTGTCGGGTTTCAACAGGCGCCAGAATTTGAGATATTGCTTTTAAAGTTACACTATATTTAATGTGAGATATAAATATATATATTTTGTCGTTTATGAAGATACGTTCTTTCTTTATATACTCTACAATTTGACACCGTTTTGAATCTGTTCTGATTTTTATAAGCAAATGTATAGACGTTTACTTGATTGACAAAAGTGTCGGCAGCGCACGTAAAATCTCGCCAGTTGGCGTCGTTGCTCTCGTTATTCCAGTGATATGTATTTAAAACAAAATGTTAATGTATGTGATACTTTGAGAGTAAATAATATATTTTCAAATATGTGTGGGTTGGAGAGGAATTAAATTATCTTTTAGAGAAAGTTGTCATGTTGTGTGTACTACTTGCACGGGATCACGCCTGCTGCCATAGGCTAAATACCTTCATGTTGGACACAGCTGTAGTTTGAGGCATCTGGGGGTGGGGCCGGGGGCATTGCCCCATCCCAGTTTAGGGCACAAACAGTCAGGATTTGGGCAACAGTGGTCAGGATTCGGGCAATAGTGGTCAGGATTCGGACAAAAACAGTCAGGATTCGGGCACTACCTGTCAGGATTCGGACAAAAACGGTCAGCATTTGGACAAAAACAGTCAGGATTCGGGCACTACCTGTTTGGATTCGGACAAAAACAGTCAGGATTCGGGCACTACCTGTCAGGATTCGGACAAAAACGGTTGTCAGGATTTGGACAAAAACAGTCAGGATTCGGACAAAAACAGTTAGGATTCGGGCACCAACGGTCAGGATTTGGACAAAAACAGTCGGAGACTAAGAGACATAAATCCAAAGTTGCCTATATAAACTCTTTAAAGAAAAGTAGGGGATATGGAAATTGCAAGGTCAATGAAAAAACTAATGATAATAATAATTTGTCCCAAACTAATTGTAATCTTTACAAAGAAGGAATTGAGTAAACAACTCACCCGGTATTTCATTACCTAAACAGTTTCTTTTGCTGTCATGGTCCATGAAAGAAGGAATGGGTAAAAAACGGAAATTGAAAGTTGACATAATTATATTTACGTCAATAGTGCGTTATTGGCCAACCACTCATTGATTCGCTGACGCATCGTGCGTATGAGTCTACCTATGGTAATTTGGGACGGTAGCAATATTTCATTGACTGTATGCATCAATAGATTATATTATTTTGGGAAATCTATTGGCTCTACCTTTTAGTAAATTAGTACAACGCATTGTCTCTGGTGATATAAGTGAAATAACAACTTCGCCTTGGGCGGTATCTGATAACACCCTCGTATGGCGCTAGACAAGCTATTTCTTCAAACTTTATTTCTTAAATACTTTTATTTGTTCAGAGAACGTTTGATTTTCCATGTAATCACAGGAATTAAAGTATACTGACAAGGAATAGTTTAATGTTAACTGGCGCAACAAACAATCGTCATACATTTCATAATTATAAACTGAAAATTATATAAAAAATGCATATATCTTTTCAATATATTTATTTGTTACACTTGAGTCATGCAGTCTGTTTATTTTCTCCAAAACTGTCTGCAAACTATTTATTTTCAAAATCGTTCACCCACCTATCCATAAAATCAATTGGTCGCTTCCTTAGCATCCATGTGTTTATCTAGGATGTCCAAATCAAACACGACCTACATCGCATCGTAATTATCTTGCTGACATGTAAAGGTCAAAAAAGAAGCACAATTTAACTTTTCAGAACCCGAATGTAGTTTAGCCTACATATTTGGAACGGTTACACATGCTGACACAGTTTTTTAGAGGACACCGCCCCCTTCCTCCCGGGGTGTGGGAGGGGGGGGGGGGTTGTAGCAATTCGTCGGGGAACGACTAAGCTAGGAGTCACACGGAGAATTCATCATTCATACTTCATCATTCATACTTCATCATTCATACTTCAAAAAATAAATCTTAGGTAAACCAGTGTCATTGTCACACGGAGCATTTATCATTCATACTTCATCATTCATGAATGTCATTCAAAATGTCTTGAATGACGATGTTCATTCTTTCACATTTCAATGATGGAAATGTGGAGAATTTTAGCGGTCTACAATTGGTAAATTACCTCCCTTGAGGGATTTCTCGTAGCAGGAGGTTGGATTACGGATTTGCCACTCGACGAATCTAGGTTTGATTCCCGCAATCGCCATTGAGTTGTTTTCCAAGTTATATTTCATCAAACTTTTTGTCAGTAACGTTTATCAAAACATTGCAGACCCTTTTAATAATGACTTAAAACCATCACAAAACGGCATATAAATTATCGTATTTGCCCAAAACTAACGAATTATTTGAAGTATGAAGTAGGAATGATGAATGCCCCATGTGACAGTTTTTTGAATATTGAATCATGAATTACGAAATTTAAATGATGAAGTATGAAGTATGAAGGCTCCGTGTCGCCTGCCTAATATTAAGTAATTCTACTTGCAATGTTTTTCCTTTCGAATGACATAGATTTGAAAAACATTTATGAAAATTAAAATTTCTTTTATCTTTTATGCTACTTGAATTAATAGTGACTGAAAATATAATATTTCCGAATCAGAGTAATTTGCTTTGTTTTCAGTGATCATATCATATCTGTGGAACACATCCAGCCATTTCCAGGATCATCCTGCGAGCAACTGAAACTGAAAGGTATGACCTATCTCAGAGTGATGCTTTGAGGAATGTAGGCAGGGGTGTGGAAATACTATGCCCAACTCGTCCGACTCGGGAAATTTTGAATATGGACAAGTTAATTTTTTCACGTTAGTCATCCGCAGACAACTAGAAAATTTTAGTTATGTTTTAAAATAAATCGACGAAACTGTGCTCACAGAGAGTATTAGTTCCCCGCAAGTGTCACTGTGTCCTCTCTACGTGCAAGCATTAAATTTGTGGAATATGATCTAAAAATAGTACCCTTCTTGGAATAAGAAGTGATGGGGAAACTCCCAACATTGTGATATTGCTTTAAATTAATGCACAGCACTGTACGGAAGTTTCTTTTTACCTCGCTGTCATGCATGTTTTGAAAACCGTTGGCACATCGATTGTCTTTATTACAGCATTTAAGTTACTTGATTTAACCACTTAGTGACGGGGGGAAAAATAAAAAAAAAAGTGCCAAATAACGGGGAAGCATGAGGAAAGATACCCTCTTTCTAAGTATGTCTGCCCAAAAAAATTTCAAATTCGATCAATAATAAAGTGTCTGGGGCGAAAAAACGAAAAAGCCGAAAAACGCCCGCAATATGACAGGTC
>JAUELE010247077.1:0-11054 GCA_031471655.1 Diodora aspera | reverse complement strand
ACATGTAGGATCGAACCTGCGACCTAACCATCGTCGGATCACGAGTCCGACACCTGTTTCTCACGGCTACCACGCCTTACGGTGGATATCACATGATGCCGATACAAAATGAACAACATAACCAGGAATTCTGTAGGGATGATATTTATTTTCTGTATCCATATACAAGTTTAACAAGCATGTCACACGTTGCCATAGTTTCTTCTTTCCCATTAAGCCACATAAAATAAGATAATTGGTGATCGTTCTTTCCCCTGAAAAGAGAAGGGTAGAGCGGCAGAGTATTTTTTCTGTAAACTAATTTTTACATATGGAGGACATAAATGCATAGCAGGTGTACAACGAAATAAGAGGAATATTAATTTTCTTTGCAACAGAATTGTCTATAATAATGTACCTTTTTACAATAAATAAACAAATGTTATCAACGAGTACGATTATTAAATATTTATGTTAATATGACCTTAGCATATATAAATCATATCTGCATCACAGGACGCTTAGATGTACCATATCCGTTGCGTGTCGTGTGTACTACGTCAATGACACCAGTCATAAAGACGCGGAAGAAGATTCGACTACTTACACACAGGAAGATCTCATCGTCTAACAATGTATCTACTTCGTTGTCCCTACCGCTGTCAAAGTTTTGCAAATTTCGAGAATGGGAGCAGCTAAAACATAGGCTCGTTTATTTCATATCTGTTTGTGAGGATCACATTTTGGATTTCATTACGAAACTGAAGTCAAGGTTCTCAGATTGTGTGGGACATGGAGATGTCTCTGGCTAGATGTTTACTGGTGTTTCTTGTGGTGTGCAAGACGATTGTGGACGCTCAAAGTAAGTGTTATTACAAAACTGAAGTCAAAATTATCAGATTTTGTGAGATATGGAGATGTCTCTGGCGAGATGTTTGCTGGTGTTCCTTGTGGTGTGCACTACGATTGTGAACACTCACGAACGACTTCTGTACACACTAAATCAACCAATACGTGTACGTTTGTGGAGATACGAAATAATACTGTGACATTTCGAGAGGTAAAATTACTTCAGAGGGTTAGGAACAGCTGCTCAAAATAAGTTTAGTAATTGGAATCAGAGCAATTAATCCTATTCAAAACTCTTCCTATATGCTGTAACAAATGTAAAGAATGTTAAGCGTGTTTAATTGCAGAATAGCTGAAATCTTACATAAGTACTAGTATTTGTAAATCTGGTGATGATAGAAAGATGTCAGCAGGAAGTCGCTTGTACACTCAAAAGCTGAACGAAAGTGACGAAGACCACCTAAAACAAACTTGTCATTTGTCATTTGTATAGTTAGTTAGCTGGTTAGTTAGCGTATTCATTCATTCATTAGTACTTTAATTCATTCACTCTCACTCACTCGCTCACTCCCTCACTTACTCACTCATTTTCCAAGATTATGAAACAAATGTGTAATTTGTTGTAAATACTACACACAGGAATGAATATAATAATAATAATAATAATAACAATAATAATAACACTTTATTATCAATGTATATACAAGACGTTAGCTTTCCACCTTTATGGGTGATTGTCGCCGTGGAGCAGCGCCAATACCCCTTTTCAGCTGGGTCGACTGGGACAAGTGGAGTTAAGTACCTGGTGTAACACAGAGCGCCGCTGGCTAGGATCACGAGTCCGACGTCTGTTGCTCACGTGCTCATGGCCCCCGCGTCTCCAATGGATGTTTAAATTTACACAAGTGCTCTGCGCTCTATACGCAGTATTGCAATATTTCCGTTTGGTTGACCTGCATTCTTCCTGTCTCCATTGTGCTTGCTTTTGACCTAATCCGAACTTATATCGCGAATATTTATGTCACGCTAACCCGTTGTGAAACAGAATAAAATTAAAGCTTGCATCTAAAATACGATATGTACTCTTGTACTCGACAGGCAGATTTTAACGTTGATTGTGATCATTCTAGCTATAATTTGAAACCGATCTTGACAAAAACGTGTTTCCCTTTGTCAAATAGAGCAAACTCCTTATGCCCCTATTGCAGCAAGGCTGTTTAAATCTAGCGCAAAACGAATGAAAGAAGCAAACTTGTTTGAAGACTATTTTAAGGAAAGATAACTCTCAAGGTATTTTTTCTTCTGGTTCGCATCGCAGGTTGCTAGTCAATTTTAGTTGATTGCTTATCAATTGCTTATAACATTCTGACCAATTTGCACCAAATGCTGATCATTTTCATCTGAATGTGTAAAACTGCTAATAATTTTTTTTTAACACAAACATACCATGACTCTGAATTGTTGTTGCGTTGCGCCTTTACGTGATAATATTTGGGAAAAGCAATCACAAACATTACAGATAAGTATACATTTTGTTATATAATTTCTATCCAAACAAATTATTAATAAAAAAACATAAACATTCGACTATTTGGTCATACCACGTGATGAAACTCGGCTTAATCCGTAAAGGTGTGTCTGAAATCGGACGGTACCGATACCGATTGTCATTCCGCACCCCTGACAACTTTTCTCTCATGACGGCGTACATAGCACATACGAGTACTCTGTTCCGGTCACGGAAAAAGACGGAGATGCTGCGAATGCATTGAAACGTTCAAAACGGTTCACTCCATCAATGAACGACTATCTCATACATCGGTTACTATTACTAAATGTATATTAAAACAGTGCAAAATATTACCGTTCTGTTCACGCTGAAAGCAAGAGGAATTTCCGAGCACATTGGTATTGAATCCAAGGTTAGAAAAGATTTAGATCCACCTTCCATTATGCATAAAGACGCGCATAAAATCTAATATATAGTAATAATAATCCATACTACTCAAAAGAAGTTTAGGGTCAAACAAAGTGATAACAGTGGGCTATTTTATCAACAAGAAGCAGTGCATCCGAAATCCTTATGGTAACATGTTGGCACACATGTCACACGCCGATGTGTGCATGTTTAAAGTGACATTCATGAACAGCACGTACACATGCTGCAAGGGCCGATACATCATGAATTGCAGATTATGAGGAGCATTTCACGTGAAGCATATTTTGCTAAAATTAAAAAAACCTTCGGCATTCAAGTTTTAGATACATGCTCCCAAGCAATACGTAAGTTTGGGGCATTCTGTTTTAAATAAATAACATGTACTTTAGACATTAATCTATCGTCTGCGTCAATAATTAACGTTGTATTCCCTTTTTTCTGGCAGATTGAGACAAATTCACCTTGTGCTTTTAAATAAACTCCTTACGGGACCACCAGAAAGTGACTCCTACTCTGCTGCGTGAAACATTATCTGTCGCGGCATTGAGATTACCAAAAACATGTACATGTAGTTGGATACGAATAGTGACAAGTCACACGAATAAGCCGAGTGCAGACTGGACGTCATGACATTCTTGCAAACGATCAAGAAAGCATGGGTAAATCTTTGACGTTTTTGCAGATTATTTAAGATCGCTTATTGCGTGCATGGCAGGTTGTTCGAGATATACACATGTACAGCATTCACAATAACCGATATATAGAAGAATGTAACAAGATACACAACACAATAACTCAGACAGTTTGCGAACGCGTTTCTCATTAAATTAACCCCCTGTTTTTGAATATTTATCTCAATTAAAGAGTAGACAAAAGTATTAAACATGTTATATATTTTATGCATCAAGTTGTGAAATAAAAGATTGAATTGACCAATTGTATGGTGCATGTACCTTGTACATTTTCAGTAGCAGCGATACTAGATGAAAACGCCCTAAAAAATATGATCATGTGGGTAATTCCTGCAAACTTTTAAACAGCAAACTCGATTATATCAGTTAATGTTCATATCAGGTTTGACCCTTAATTAACTTCTTTTGGGAAGTATATACAATTACGGAAGAGATACAGAACATCGTCACGGTGATATATGAGACGTACGTGTACTATATTTCACATAGACAGATGTAGATGTATTCAGTAAACTAGTCTCGTGGCTCAAAATACACACTTCAAAACAAGTAGGGGATGTTGGAATTTCAAGGGAAATCGTCTGTGGTCACGTGTAGTGTTCTCATATGAGTCCTGGTACACTTTAGACTTCCATGATAGGCGTGGTCGCATCTGGCGACGTCTTAACGAACACCATGCCAATGTTAACATGACAGATTTGGTTTTGAGTCTGTTATAGTTTGGGATGGGATCAGTATGACTAAACGAACCACACTCCTTATCGTGCAAGGAAGAGTCACTGGCCAGTATATATATATTTATATGGATATTTATAATTATAGAGCGCTTAACTCCACGTAACTGGGTACATGTACATGCTCAAAGCGCTGACATAAAATGATTTTAGATTAAAAACCAAAAACGAATTAATGATGACATAAAACTGAAACTGATCAAATAAACCAGGTCAAAACTGGCAATATCCATAGTCACATGAATTAAAAGTCACTGTACAATTCCGTCAATGTTTAAATAGTTCAAGCAAATCAAATAGCGTAAAAACAGATGAGTTTTGAGTCGCTTTTTAAACACTGCTAGAGATGTTGACGTCTCCAGCGAGAGAGGTACTGACACCCTATGTTGTCTCGTTTGCACGACGTGAGGGGCGCCGATTTGCCTTTCAAGACCACAGTGCCCGAACTAATTAGTCAAGAATAGTCAATAACCACCTTCAGCGGCACAATACCAATAGGATGCCCTGACCAGCAATGAGCTCTGACCTCTCCCCCATTGAAAATGTCTGGGACATCTTAGGCCGACGTGTGTGTCAACTTGAAAGGCCACCAGCCACCCTAGATTAAGTTAGCGACACGTTGGTGGAAGAATGTGACAGGCAGCATGAAATTAACATAGGTGAATCATACGCAGGATGCCTCAACGCA
Source organism: Diodora aspera (assembly GCA_031471655.1). NCBI lineage: Eukaryota > Metazoa > Mollusca > Gastropoda > Lepetellida > Fissurellidae > Diodora > Diodora aspera. The sequence goes on along the minus strand of JAUELE010247077.1, from coordinate 6,173 downwards.
TTTGGCCAATATCGAAGGCATTACGCACTATTGTGCAAAAATGTCAACTTTCAATTTCCGTTTCTTACCCATTCCTTCTTTCACAGACCATGACAGCAAGAGAAACTGTTTAGGTAATGACATACCGGGTGAATTGTTTACTCAGTTCCTTCTGTGTAAAGATCCAATTAGGTTGGGACCAATTATTATTATCGTTAATTTAGTTTTGTTATTGACCTTGCAATTTCAATATCCACTACTTTTTAAGAGCATATTATAACTAATACAAATATTATAACAATGCTTTTCACAAGTGGTTTATGTGATTGGTATTGTCGCTGTTTCTTATATGTTAGTTATGGGTTTGAATCCTGCCTGCGCTCATGTGTTGTACTCTTAGCCAAGGTGCTTTACTCACAGTGTCTCAGTTCATCCAGCTGAAACTGGTCACCTGGTCGGAAAGTGATGGCAATGTGAATGTTAACCTTCTAGCGCCTAACTGACAGCTTGGATTGTATACACCCCTGGGAGTTGACGAATGTTGTGGACGATACATTGTTCCAATAACTGGGGTAATAATGTTGAGCGCGTTGAGCATGGATCAGGCGCAGTGTACATGTAAGTGTACACATTATTATTATTATTATTATTAATTTCCTTACCTTTTTGAACCTTTCGAGAATAATACGATTTGAATCTTATTCAATACTAATGAGTGTTCGTCCAATAACATTATTATTATCGTCAATTTAGTTTTGTAATTGACCTTGCAATTTCAATATCCACTGCTTTTTAAGAGCATATTATAACTAATACAAATATTATAACAATGCATTACGCACTATTAACGCACAAATGCCAACTTTCAATTTCCGTTTCTTACTCACTCCTTCTTTCACTGACCATGACAGCAAGATAAACTGTTTAGTAATGAAATACCGGGTGAATTGTTTACTCAATTCCTTTTTGTAAAGATACAATTAGTTTGGGACCAATTAGTATTATCATTAGTTTGTTATTGACCTTGCAATTTGAATAACCCCTAATTGTTTTGAAGAGTATACATTGGTGTGTGTTAGGAGTGGATAGTTTTACGCCCAGTGTCCAAGCTTGTATGTTAAATACATTTACCTGTAGATCATCATTGTATCACTCAAACTTAAACACTGAGAGTTATGTTGAGTGTTTAAAACACATGACGGCTGCCAGTCCAAGCAGATTGGTAAAAGATGACGGAAACAACGACACCCACACTCTCTCTCTGCAAAATAATCGAATTAGGCAAACTGTTCTGACTGGTGGATTTGACTCTCTCTCTCGCTCTCGCTCTCGCTCTCGCTCTCGCTCTCTCTCTCTCTCTCGCTCTCTCGCACACACACACACACACACACACACACATCACAAAACTCATCGAATTAGGCAAACCCTTATAACTGGGGAGAATTGCTGTTCAAGTTAGAACGTAGGCCTATCCTGCACGAGACTTTTCATCCAGGTCTCGCGCTTCGACCGTGTCAATCTACAGTAGTTTTGCTTATTACTAAACGTTTGGACCATTTAACAATTAACAACACACTTGCAAAACACAATAGGCAAACATTATGAATTACGGATTTGCTACAATTAATGACGATATCGCTCAACCGAATCTTTAAGTTGTAAGGCAAGACGGCAGTGATCTACCTTAGACTAAGCAAGTGTCCTCCTCTATCCTTTACTTAACCCCGTACAGCCGAAACCTTACCTACATGTATTTGGTTATTTATAGTTTGAACACATAATTCATAATAACTGTGTGAGAAACTATGGGTACACTACAAACCAAAAGTCTGTTATCCAGAATGCGTTCATCGTTCACACGTCCTGCACGCGATTACATATTGTAGTATGATCACATATAGAGTGTTAAATCGTTCACTTTTTCATCAAGAAATGAAATAAACGTAATTGTAAACAATGATATGGAAGTCGACAGGTACAAGTATATGTGATCTTATGACATGTACATAGAAAAGTCTGTCTTCTGGTTCGCAATTGAAAGAGTGTGTGTGCTGAGTCATTCCATGTCAAATCAACCAAGAATTCTCCTTGACCTCTCAGATTTTTCCCAAATTTGGGGCAGCGTTCGGGAGCTGTGAGTAACCATCAGAACTGGAAATATTTTTGCTACAAGCCTCCTAATTTGAGAGATATAGGCTAACAAACTTTGATACCTTGCATATTCAAACACTCATATGTCTAAAAGTGTAGTACCTATAGCTAATACTGGTAAAATTTTGAAGTTTATACCAAGGTCCACATTTCCATTGTACAAATGGTCTTCTTAGTCCCACTATTAAAATAGTTTATATAAATTATATAATTCACAAAACACTTCCAAACATGACATCTTTCAATTGTCATGTTATTTATGTCAGAGGCACCTTATTATGTAAAGGAGCTTTCCTGGAAATATTGTGATGGGCACTCTAACAGTTTTTAGAAATGAGAAATAACATACGATATGTCCATTTGAAAATGCATAATTCATACTTTACAACACACACACATTTCATTTGTACAGTTAAACCACCCTCTGGATTTTCAACTGAAACCCACATTGCCCAGGAAAGGTTAATTAACTTAAATGGAGGAGGGAGGTAAGATTGTATGTACACATATCTCTTGCTTCAGCTCTTGGGGGGAAAAACCCCCAGGAAAAATACCAGTACTCTGGCTCCAGCATACAATGGTTGGCCAGAGCAGCAATGATACCCTGAAAAAAACCCTATTGTTGAGCTTGAGATTCAATCGAGAATCAATCGATCTTCCACTGCTGTTGTTGCTCTGGGACGTCCTAAACGGTATCAACCATCAACATTTGGGGTTATAATAATAATAATAGCAACACTTTGTTATTCATGTAAATACAGGAAATTCCTTTTCCACCCTTACGGGTGGCTTTCGCCGCCGAGCAGCGCCAATACCCATTCTTAGCTGAGCCGAGCGAGACAAGGGAGTTAAATACCTTGTCCAAGGGTGCAACACGGCGCGCCGCTAGCTAGGATCGAACCCAGACCTAACCATCGTCGGATCACGAGTCCGACGCATGTTGCCCACGACCACCGCATCTCCAAGGATATGTTGCTGGTATATGCTGCATATTCTGCTGATCATAGACTTAGAAAGATAGGATATATTCGCTGCCTCAAGCTTTCCGCTACCACTTCCAAGCAGGCTAAAACATCATGGTTTATGCAAAGCGGGTTTAAATAAAAGCAAACAAGGAATGAAATTCAAACATCAATGGTTAAATAATACGTACGTTCGTTCGGCTGTCACAACTTTGATATACACACCGCACATGCCCAATAGATGTACCGTTTCCGCTATGTGACAGGTCATGCGAGTCAAAGGTTATGGGTCGGTTAAACGGCGGATGACATAGATGATTGTGTTTGCTTGTGTTTTGTATGAGTAGGAAGTTTTTTTGCCAAAAAACCCAACTGAAGAAATTCCGATTAAGTTATAGGTGGCTGCGTATGTGTAATAATATGTTGTGATGTATTTTGATTGTCTTAATATTTGGCAGGCAAACGTCTGACAATGTGCCTTGCATTTGTCCATAAAGCAAATGTATATAATTATGTAACTGAATTCATCAATAAAAACATCTAATGTCCTCCTCAGAAAAGTGTTGTGTATTTCTCAGGTCTTGAAATGTTTTGTATATTTGTTGTTTATAACACTGTATAAAGTCCGGCAACCTTTGTGCAAATAAACTATTGTACAACACAATGAAATACAGTGGTAAGTGCTTAAAACATGTCATAATTTGTGAAGTATTTAATAGTACCTCTATTTTGCAGGCAGACCGAATTATTTCGGCCAATCATCCAATCATGTGTGTCACTGCCAGGATCCCCGGTCATGTGACAGTACCACAGGGGAGTGTTCAGGTGGATGTGAGTCTGGCTGGATGGGACCAAGCTGTCAGTATGGTAATGTATAGTCCTTTTTAGCCCCGACTACACTAGCAAACATTTGCAAACAAATATTTGCAAACATGACCAAACATAAAGTTTGCTTGAAAACACGTCTACACTTTAATAAAAACACGATGAAACACCTCGAAATAAATGTTTGGCTGTGTTTTCAAACGTCTAGTTCAAACTAGAAGGAAAGACAAGAAAATACTTGCGTTAAACAAACTTCAACTGCCTCTAAAATTGATATATTGTAAGAAGACGACTTTGGATCAAGGTAATGTTATAGGTTTGATTAGTAGAGCTTTAGGAAGCGATCACGTGATTTAGGGGAGGGGGTTTGATTTTGGAAATAAAGTTTGCAGGCGATTTGGGAGAAAATAAATAGTGCGGATGGGTCAAGAGAAAAACAATAAATGCATTGCGCAGATAAAAAACACATGCTTTTTATTTTCTAGTTTATAATTAAGAAATGTGATATCACTCCCGTTAATCTTAAACCCCAGTGGCGGAACGAGGGACGTTCCAACCCCTATTTTAAAAGTTTAGTGAAGACATGCAATTATTTGATATTATTTACCAATTACAAAGTTCATTTTTACCCACGCTATGCACGAACATGCGTCTCAAAGCTTGTATGAATTGTGAGCAAGCCCTGCAACTTGTAATTTCCATCTGGAAATCAGCACTGTAGTATTGGTTTAGTTTTGTTACAGAAGTGGATGTTGGGGGCACGGGGTTGGGGGTGGGAACTCTAGTTCCCTCAATCTTTAAGGGATAAGGGCTGATACTTGCCACCCCATGTCATCACTAGAAATCACTCAGAACGCGTACCCGACGATCTAAAACCCCTGGATCCTCGCCTTATGTCCTTGGATCATTCCACCTCTGCAATTGCTCTCGTCCTTTAGGGAATGATATTGCCTTACTTAGACTGGTACGTATTTTAGGTTTTTGACCGATTATCCAGACGCAACTTTGATTATGTCCCTTTAAATAGTAAAAGTAATTTTAAAACAAATAAATTTGTCGGCAATTATATAATTAAAAATAGATTGTCTCACACCATGACATATACGAAAGTAGTAGCCCCAACCCAGCCCCCACTCCCACGGTAGCTCCCTTTTATTTTTATCGATTTACTTTTTCCCATCATTAACACGAGCTCTTTCCATCTTCACTAATTTAAAAGTCCATTATGTTTCCTTCTTCGTGGAGGCTGTCATTTTGTCCAGCTAAAGATCACATTATACAGAACTGATATCTGACTGGCTATGTCGACAGACATAAGCAAAAACATGTGTGCTGGAAATAGCGTGTCCTAACATCACTAAACAAGTTTGCTGATGTTTTGTCGTGTTTGGAAACTGGTTACACCAGCAGACATTTGTTTGCAAACAAGACCAAACACCAAGTGCGCTCAAGTTGGAAACACATGTTGCTAGTGTAGACGGGCTTCACTTCCATATTGTTGTCACTTTCCAGATATAACTTTTTGTAGTCCATTAATTAACCAAAGGTAAACCCGATCGTTTCAGTAAATGTGGCCGTGAATACAACGGTTAGTGTTGGAACATCGACACAGGCGATGTTGGTAGATGCCAATGAAGCAACCTGTGAGTATGTATCTGGAAATCAAGATATTCTTCTGAATCTAAGAGAGAATACATGGATCAGATGGATTAGGATCGTGGCTAAAAGTAATCTAACAGGTGAGCAGCTTTTTGTACAATATCATAAATGCACGAATACTTGTTTATTGTTTTCTAATGTACTACAATGTAGATATTGTAACACCCCCGAGCAGTGGGGCAACAGTTCAAAACAAAAGAAAACATTACCCAAAGTCAGGAATAAAATCAACAACCTCAATTTTTATTCACATATATCCACACGAGTTTTGCTAAATGTTTGTCAATGAAACCAGCACATTTAAGATAATAGTTGGTCTGTTAATTCTCTACAATACCATTACAAATGCACCAATGTTGTATGTTAAATAATATTCCCTTTCCCAATTAATTTCATATAATTTGCCAAGAGCTCTTAATAAGAATGTGAATTACCTAAGTGCTCGTGAATGTAATCAGAGTTGCCAGATAAATTTGTGTCTTGGCCGAAAAGTATTTTTCTGCACTCTGACTATCACTAGGAGTAGCCAGGCCGAGCTCTGGCGAGATACTGATTCAAATGTCCCGCGCCCATGTTTATAGGCAATTGACAAGACCA
>JAUELE010247044.1:0-11056 GCA_031471655.1 Diodora aspera | reverse complement strand
ATAAATGGACGCGACGAGAAAGGGTAAGTGCGGCTATTACCAATTCTATGCGTTACTAGTGCCGCGCTGTTTCATTTAAAATGCGTATTTATTAAGAAATCTGCGGAAATTACGCAAATCCGCGCTCTAGAATCAACACTGTTTACCAGGGTAAAACACTGATTTAACCCCTTGAGGACGGATGGCTGCTATAGCGGACCTAGATATTTTGCACGTGGGACCAATGATTAGCTTACTTTACACAAATTGATGTTACACAGCTGTTAGATAATCCGGAAATGACCTGATAAATATCTTTACCACACATCAGTTATGATTCGCAACCCTTACGTAACACTGCCCATGCATGATGGGAGGGAAGCTGAATAATTTATTGTGGGAAATACCGTCGTCAAAGGGTTAACGCTCCATGTTTATACTCACATTCTCTGCATAACAAACAATTAGATGTATATGCATAAATGGACTTTAAAAGAGATGGTGGACTTTCTTTTCAAAGATTCAATGTCAATATTTCTCCCAGCTTGCCTCAGTCAGTAAAATGAAAATCTGAAGTAATTAACAGCTACAGAACACAAAAACAATGCAATGAAATGATATACCCAATGCACTGTGTATCGTAACAAATATGTATGTATAATGTGTTCTTGTACTTCAGTCTCATTGTATCACTTAACTGTTATTTAATATCACCTTGAGCATATACTTTTAGGGAAGTGTACGCTTTACAATATGCTTATCTATGTGAATTTTCATGGATGAAATTCAATTCCCATGTCTTTATATCACATAAGCTATTAAAGATCACACACAAAAAGTTTTAAAAGTTTTATTTTTATGTGCTACTTATATACTCTTAACTATTGAAGGGTCACCCATTAGAATAGGCGTAATATGGCACTTTTGAAGCTTACTGAAAACAAGTGACAGGCCTTGAAAATGACGTCATCAAGGAATTCCAGGGTCACGTGGCCTTACGTTTATTTCTATATGCTACATGAATCTAAATCTACTATGCTGCAGTTTAACAGAACACAGTTAGAACTAGACGACGCACGTCGTCCATATAGCATGAATTTATAGGTAGTATGGACGATGTACGTCGTTCAACAGCAGTCAAAGGGTTAATGTGAAACTGTAGAACTGAATGATTGTCACAGAACTGAGGAGCAGCATGAGTATCCTAATCATGAAATGTGCAGTATTTTCATAAAGTGATGTAGACACTTACTATTGTGTATGTGTTTGTGGAGAGGCGGGATGGCGCAGTGGTTACGGTGTCGGCCAGCAATCTATCAGCCTTGGCGGTTGTGGTTCGAGTCCTGCCCAAGCACCCGTCTTTCAGGCAGGAGAGACAGGAGCTCCGACACCAAAATGATGTGTCCATGGTGATGTGGCTGAACAGTTGGGGTTGTCAACTTTCACCCCACCCCACCTTCGATGGGAAGTCACGTTTTTGGGGTCAAATTTTCTCGTCCAATATGACTGACCATGTTATTCCAGTCAAACTGCCTATGGGTTATATCCGATTGCTGCTGTGTTCTCGGCCATGATGATGCAGCTGACAGATCTCTGATTGCTGTTTAAAGCAAATTTTCACTTACTGAAGTGAATTAATTAAATAATTGATTTTCTTGAAATAGATTTTGTAAGATGTTTTATTTTTCAAAGATTTCCTAGACATTCCGTGCATTAATTTCAATTTGTGTGCATCACAAGTTTCTGCAGTTCTTGCCATGTTGGTTTTTATATTTTCTTCCATCCTTCCTCAAGCTGTCTGTATTAATGTGAAACTGTAGTACTGCATGATTGTCACAGAACTGTGAAGCAGTCAGTATTTAGTCCTTAAATGTACAATATCTGCAATATTTTCATAAAGTGATGTAAATGTGTATTTGTCTTTCCTCGGCCCTGTTCCAAGATTCCTGTATATTTTACAGTAAAATATTGGCAGCAGCAGCATGCCTACTTTCAGTGATGATGTAATAATAATAATAACACTTTATTATCCAAGTATACTGTACATGGAAGTTCGTTTTCCATCCTCACAGATGGCTGTCGCCGCTGAGCTGTGCCAATACCCATTTTAACTGGGCCGACTGGGACAAGTGGAGTTAAGTACCTTGTCCAAGGGTACCGGTACAAGACGGCGCCGTGAGCTTCATCAGATCACGAGTCAAAGGCCTGTTGCTCACAGCTACTGCGCCTCCAAAACATTGTAGCCAAAACATTGGTGAAATCCGTGCTGAAACTGATATCGCTCACTCGCCATAGCACAGTCTTGATTATTTACAAACGATTTACCTCCTTGTGAGATGAGGGGTCATGATATAGCCGAAAGATTGATGAAATTTGCCCCCAAACAACCAATTTCTGTCAAGATAATCAATTTATTTTACCTCTAAAACTTCGACATTGGTGAAATGTGTGTTGAAACTGATATCGCTCACTCACCATAGCAGAGTCTTGATTATTTACAACAGATTTACCTCCTTGTGAGTAAAGTGGTCTTTTACCACCGTAAACTAACTAAATTCTTCAGTGTTAGATTTGTTGTTGATTTTTATTAAGCATGTTGCATTTTAGACAAATGTAATCAGACATTTTTATGTTAATTTATTTGACTGTTCAGATGAGCAGATCAGTTCAGTGTATATAATTATACTCGAGTGAAAGTTTGTAATAAATCTAACCATTTCATCTTTTTCCTCCAGAAGTGAGTTGAGCTGAGAGGAGAGTTGGGGGGATTTAATAATTGATTTAGTGAGAGTGCATTTTTGGGGGGTTCCAGATCCCTTGTCGGGGACCTCAGCTCCCTCGTCGGAGAATTCCTGGCGCCACACCTGATCATTTTACAATGTGATTTGCGAGGTGCACACCATCGGAAAATACAGACTGTAAGGGGTGAATCGAAAGTGAATCAGTAAGTGACTGATTTTATATTTTTACGTGGTTTTCATCAGTCTTTCAGTTAGATCACCACGGTGTCACCAACGTCACATTGGTTTGAAGCTCCAATCTCCAGGTTGAAAGCGAGGTACCCAGGCTGGACTCGAACCATGATTGCGAAGGCTGGCAGATCACCTGGACTGACACGCTAACCACTGAGCCATCCAGTGCCCCTAACTGATTTACACTGTCCAGGGAGACTGGAGTGAGTGATTTAGGGTTTGACCTGGTTTTTGGCAATCTTTCAACCACATCAACACGGTCTCACCAACATCGCGTCGGTGACAGGACTCAGGCCTCTCCAGACTCAAAGCGAGGTGCCTGGGCGGGATTCGAACCACAACCGCCAAGGAGGGAGACTGGAATGGTGACTTTTAGAAAGAATACGACCCAAGTAAGCTTATACTTGTAATTCATTCAATCTGTTTTTGGATCTTCCATCTTGGTGAGCATCTTACTCATTAGGCCTCACAAAAAAGTGATTTAAATTACATCCTTTTAATATTTAGGGTCAGTAGGTTGGGCTTTCTTTTCTTCCCAATTTTTTGTTAACTATTAAATATGAACTGCCAGATTGCAGTCCTGGATGAGTTTTGAAGTCTGCCAAAAACTACTTGGGTCGGTATCATAATTCAGGGGTAGGATAATTCTTTTGAAGCCTAACTTCTGTCGACCTTGCGGCAGCTACTGATTGATTGACGACTGATGGACGTTCGAGCGGTGCCTGTGCGTGGACAACAAGAGTGTTCTTGCAACCGTCGGAAGTTGCTGCAGGATCCTGAGAGTTGCACATGTTCTACTTCTGCGACCAGTTTCCCACTGTATCCAGTTGGATGCAAGCGACATTAGCACTCTTACGACTGCTAGCAACTGTATACGGACAGTTGCATTGGATCGTGTTGATCTCCAGTCGTAAGCTACCTGTACCAGCTAGTCGCTGTCAGTTCAAAAAAACTTCTAAAATTTCAAACCGGAAAAAAAATAATTACTTTGTGTTTGATTTTCTTGGAAATTAGTGATCTTTGATAAAATTGCCACCAAAATTTAAGTGAAAAATTGAAAACTGCTGAAGGTAAAAATCAACATTTTTTTAATTTTTAGAAGTTCGAAATTTTGGAAGTTTTATTGCCGACAGATTGCTCCTTCAACATGAAAGAATAATTCAAATGTTAAAGACCAAGAGCGTTTGAACGTTATAACTTTTATTCATTGGCATTAATATTCATTGTTATACATTGCGTATATTTCATGCCCAGAAAGTGACACAATAAACCTAATAACAAACGTGTTCAATTTAATTAAAAATCAGATGTAAACGCTTCTTCCAGGTGATCAAATTGACAAAGTCGACTTTTTCTAAGTAATTTGATCACCAGGACGTCCAAGCCAAATTTATAAAACTACTTTGACAAAATAGAATTTCACGAAAGTTGAGCCAAGGTATGACACCATCAGATCTGTCCAATCATTGACAACAGGGGGTTTGTTACAAGTATATCTTATGCCTACTGCAGACGGATGCGAATAAACGCTAAACACAAAACAGTTTTGTGTAGCTCACGTTTTTCGCATCCATCTGCGGTGATGAAAAACAAGAAACACTCGTTTCGCGAAACAAGAATGTTTGTTTAGTGTTTATTGTTTTTGTTTTTGGCATCCGTCTGCAGTACCCAGCGAAACATCAACTAATCTGTAGGTTTCAATCAACCCAACATTTCTAACGACTGCAATCAACTTTATCCAAACAGTTGTTTCTGATCGACTTCATCTCTTGTCATAGTCAACTCAAACTGGCAGCTGCAACTAATTGCCATCAGTTACGACATAAGATAGAATTTGAAATGAAAATCTAAATAATGACATCTTTTGACTCCAATACTCCCGAGTCTTCCATGTCTTCACCAGAAAGCGCCAATGCAAGAACTACAAAATGGTTGAGAGTTGGCATTTGAAGTCTTGTGATAACGCTAGTCAACTCTTCGCTGCCAGTCACCGACACATCCAACGTATAAATTAGACTTACAAGACAGAATGTTATATCCAAGAAGCCCCATGGAGCTCTGGTACAAGATACTAAAAGATGTTGCCCAATGGCAGTAGTGAAATCGAACATCATGGTTTCAATCAAACTGAACCGTGACTTAATTACAAATATTTTCTGTACAAGCAAACAGAATATACACATAAACAATACTACAACATCTCGCGCTACAGTGACAAGCATAATGTATAATAAAATGATGCTAGCTTAAACTAACAAAGAGGTAGTGAGACTTTAAGACTGTAAACTTTAATTACACCATTCCTGACTTTGTATCAGTTTATGTCGAGTATTTGCAACAGACGTTTCTACTGGATCTATACATAAAACATCTCAAAATGTCTGTACATTTCCAATATACACATAAATACAAGCATTTGTACAAAAAATCTGAATTTCTAGAGGTACACGAATTGATAGATTTCAAACATAATGAAAGGCATCACGGACTCCGGAACGTAGCTACCCATATGCAGATATGCAAAAACCCACATCAGATGGCCGTATTACATGCCACTTAAAGGGGCATGATCAAAGTTGCATCTCCAATACTGAAAAAAAAACCCCGTCAAATCGTCTGAGTACAAGCATATATAATTTAAATAACGACGAAATCCTAATGAAAATAATGGATGGTTAAATACATTTTTATTCGTCGGTAAGTTTAACTCGAGACTTAAGTTCTAAATGTTCCCCTTTTTGGTGATGTCATTATGGGTTATAGCTAAAACGGTGACAAGCAATAACGGTTACGTGACAAACCTGGTGAAAATTGTGAAAGATCATTATGTACATATACAAGTCTTGGAATCATAATTACGTTTTTAATCTATGGAGAATTCAGTGTAATGATCAATTGTTATATATATCCTTTGTTGTCACCATTGTGTCAAAAAAGTGTCACCGTTTCAATTAAATATCTACCTCTTTTTATTAATTGTCGCCGTTTCGTTCACTCACATGTCACCGTTTTGGTAGTTCCATATTTGCTTACCTTCCCAAAATGCAATGCGCAATCTATTTTTTAGGGTTAGACAACGACTGAAAATCCCTTTTCTTTATCGCCTCAATTAGTGTGAAATCTTGGCAGAAAAAATACAGCATGGTATTATATCACAAGATGAATAGAAAGAAAAGCTCTTAACATAGATTGGCCTACCTGCATCTTTGATCATGTTCCTTTAATTTACCTACAATACCTAACTAGAACAGGAAATAGTAAATAGTGAACAGTATGAGTTGAATCCACATGGAGCTGGGCTAACAGCTCCACTGCTAAAACTATCTATAGAAACTATTGCACATAGCTGAATGCTGTAAACGTTAAAAATCACAGTTTGGTTTAGCGATTTATTATTTAAACCGCAATTGCGTAGAAAGAGCACAAATCTAGAGAAAACTCCTGCCCTTCTTGTTGCCGTTGGAAGTTAACAAATACAAAAATTTCCATGTTTTGTAACAAAGTTTGCAATCAATAATTATCTCATTTTAATCAAAAAATTTTGCAATTTCATTTCATAGCCATTATCTTGAAAACAAGAGGAGCATCATGAACTATGTACTCCTTTCTAAAAAAAAAAATATCTCGAGACATTTTTAGTCCGAAATCTGAGACAGTTTCTTCATTTTCGATGGTTTCTATTTAAACATGAACTTGTGTTTGACTTCCTAGTTTCCAGCCATGTTATAGGAAATTTACTTTACATCGAACTGATCTAAGAGTGAGTGATTTCAGCTTTTACTTAGTTTTGGCAATTTTTCAGCCACATCACCACGGTGTCACCAACGCCACATCGGTGTGAGGCTCCAATCTTCTGTGTATTTCAAGAACTTTTCATGTCCAAAACCAAATTTAAAGACTTTTCAAGACCGAAGCCAAATTCACTTACTTTCAAGGACCTACTACAGAGAAACATGCCAAGGCCTGTACAGCAGAATCGAAACCGATGACCCTTAGATCAGAGGGCCACACTCAAAGCTCAAATGCAAGGGATGTTGTGTAAGTTGAGAGGGCAAGTGAGAAGAAAAAGATCTCTCGATAAGATTAGGAGATACTTGACTTAAAAACATTTAAACAATATATTAAACACCTGGCATCTTCATCACAAGACAATTCAAAGTCAAAACAGTAAATAATACATTTCTTCTCAACAAAATCAATTTTAACCACAACTTCAAAGTCCTTAAAACGTTACACTTCAAATTACCCTTTAAAAAACAATAACATAAAATACATGAATATGTATGTTACAACTTGAAGTCTCTGCAACTCAAAATCTTGCCTCAGTTCAACCTAAAAATAAATTCAAACAACATTTTCCAACAAAAGGAAACAAATATGAACAGAATTTTTTCGTAGATATCGCGAATAATATGTGCCTTAAGACAATAACAAGGGTACTTAATACACAGGTAAAATACACTTGCTACACAAACTTTACAAAATACACCTGGTATTATACATCATCTATATCCCAGGCCTTTAATATTTTCAATAGAAGTACCTTAATTATGTTTTCAATACACAACATTTTTGATACCCTATTTTTTTGTAAGATAATATCAACATAATTTGTACCCTTACAGTCTTTGCAAATGGTTTTTGTCACCCACAGGATATTCTGTCTGGCATGTTTGAAGAGTATGTCTGACCGGTAGGCAATTCCCAGGACCGAATAATTGTAGATAATGGCACTAAATGTCTCTTTTTAGACATACATAGTCTGTCTCCCCTCCCCTAGAGCACTAGAATTTTTCTATCACAATTATTTTATCAAAACGAATGGTAAATACTTCAAGTTCTATCAAATGTCAACAAGTATGTCATGATATTTACTTGACCCATAGCACTGGACATTCGAGCCTACATATTGAGACATTTAGTCTGATCGGAGGCAATTTTACTGGATTTGTCCGTCGGCTAGACGTTATTGACAAGTCTGCATAAGTGCCTGGCCTCTAATAAGTGCCAAGCTGCTTTGTTACAAGTACTGGATATTTTGTTCTTTCAGTCCTGCATAATCGCTTTTCTTTAGTTACAATGCAGTTAAACTGGGCAAGACAGATTGCCCCAAATGATACGTGCCGGGCCTCCTAAAGCCTAGCTTATGTCGACATTGTGTGGAGCGGAAACTGGCAGCAACTGATTGATCGGTTCTGAGTGCCGACCGATCAGTTGCTTGTACACAGGTGACATAAGCTCTCTTACATCTGGCTTACGACTGCCAGGAACTAGTTGTCGCCGAATATCCTAAGAATCGCACATTTTACTTCTGCATCCTGTTGCAGACTATCCTGTTGGATGCAAGTGACATAGGCACTCTCACGACCTTGATCAACAGTATCCTGACACTTGCGTCTGATCGCTGTCATTTCCACTCTAATCGACATAAGCTACCAGTTCCAGCTAGTTCCATCGCGTCGTAGTCAACATCAACCTCTCTCACAGGGTTGACAACCTCCGGCTGAAGCCTACGCCTATATGATTTGCGTAGCTTGTGAGCTGTCACACCTGTCGGGGAGAGGTTGAGTCGACATATGCTAGGCTTTAAATACCGGGTCTCCAGTCAATGTTGAATCCTTCACAGCATTTACTAGGGGAAATATGGTACATGTATTTAACAGACTCAAAATGTTGTCTTATAGTCTCTAACCAATATTATTTAGATCATATAACACCACCATTGAAGTATGTGGTGCACTATAGGTACATATAAATAAATGTGTATATAACACAGCACCACGTGATTCAGGGGTAGAGTTCCTATAACACAAGTTCATTACACTGGATAACATAATCAATACTAGTATAGAATGCTTAGCACAGACGGATGCGAATAGACGATAAACAGAAAACAGCTTGTGTAGCTCCCGTTTTTTCGCATCCGTGTACGTTGGTGGAAACAAGAAACACTCCTTTTGCAAAACAAGCATGTTTCTTTAAAAATAATAATGAGTACTTATCATGCGCACATATCCATGTACTTGTACATGCTCAAGGCTCTACAGATTATTACCCCAGTCATTGGAACAATGTACCATCCACAACATTCGTCAACTCCCAGGTGAGTATACAACCCGAGCTGCCAGTTAAGCGCTACAAGGTTAGCTTTTACATTGCCATCGCTTTCCGACCAGGTACCCAGTTTCAGTTGGGTCGACTGAGACAAATGGAGCAAAGTGTCTTGTCTGAGGACACAGCACAGCGCCGCGAGCCGGGGACAAACCCGGGTCACCGGATTACAAATCCCACGCTTTACCACGCGGCCACCGCGCCTTCTAATCCACCTCATCCCCACACATCCACTAAACTACAAACTCAACGCCAAAATCCCAGCTCCTGCACCCACACGCACAAGCACACACACGCACACAACTATCTTACACCCAGGGCTGGTTTTAAGCCTAAGGGGGTCCCGCGCTAGGGTAATCTTTCCCTTTTTGGCTTTTACTCGAGGTATCTGTCCCTTTTTATAGCCTCCAATTTGTACCCACAAAAAGTAACATGCGACTGGGCCCCCGGCTACATAGTCTTCAATTGGGCCCCTCGGTTACTAAAACCTGCCCTGTTGACACCCCACACCCCAAACCTAGACCCACCTCCAACCCCACACTCGGCCCCACATACATGCACCGCCAACATAAATAGTGTCTCCGCATCCGCAGTGTTAGTCTTTTTGTATCACCCGTTTATTTATTTTTACATTTTTCGGAAAATGCTCTTTTACGTTTTCGGTTTAACTGCTTTACAAATTCCAGTTTACATTTGTTGTTTTTTGTTTGTTTTACATTTGCCGGTCGTTTTACAATTTAAAATCGGTGTGTTGTGCATGGTGTCAACCTGTTTCGTTTAATTTCCTAAACCAGGTAAGCAGTAGCGGTTAGACGAAACATCACTTTGTAGTTATGTAAGCAGGTACAGAAGGCTGTTGGAGTCGTCCATTCTCGTTTAACAGGGGTCTATTTTAAAGTTGGATACATGCATGGTCATACTCAATGTTTTCTTTTTTTAAAAAAACCTTTGAAACAATAAATATACATACAATTGAGTACGGTTTTACAGCCTCTTGAATGGCCATATCAAATTTGTGATCCCCATGCCAGAAATTAGAAAAAAAGAATACATTCCGAACTTTCCAAGAGAATCTTGAAAATATTCGCGAGCCTTCGGAAACACTACACTTGCAAATAAATGTATTCGGTTCATATTCGGAAAGCATTCGTTAATCGACGGAACATTCTTCGGTAAACACACGGCGAAAGGTTCCGAGTGAGGCTGGCTATTTGAAAGTAGCAAATATATCCGTCTACATCTGTCGGGACTAAGGGAATACTGCGTTATTTAATTAGGCATACACTTTTACAATGTATGATTTACAGTTTATGTTATTTGTTTCAGCACCAGACCTATTTACGCGGTCGAGAGCACGTATCCAAACTTTTGGTGTCTCAAATTAAACATTGTTGATGTATGACTTCAGTCACGTATATTATCAATTTAGTCACGTTCATAATCTCTACTTATTATTTCCTCATTCATTCACCATTGGGAGTAATGGATAAAAAAATCAAAGTCCAAAGAATATGCTCCAAGCCAAAGTACGAACGGATATCGATCGAAGAAAACGTGATAGTCTGTTAATAGTCTAAGATAGTGTCGTGCTTTCTAGGTTGCTGAGTCAGAAGAGACTGTCACTTTGAACGCCTCGAGGACAAATCATGGCAGACAGATTATCATTCTTTGCTGCAGGCTCATGGCGAAAGTTGACAAAACACACGAAGACTAGTCTTCACATTTTAAAGTTCTAAGCCTGAACGTACTTTTAATTAGAAAATGGATATATTCAATGCACAAATGTCTACAATTCTAAATTTGCAGGAATTGGAGTTTTAACATGCATGTAATAGAAAATGGGTATATTCAGTGTACAAATATCTACAATTCTGAATTCTCTCTCTCTCTCTCTCTCTCTCTCTCTCTCTCTCTCTCTCTCTCTCTGTTTCCGTCTCTTACTTTTTTCTCTTTCTCTTGCTTATTTGCCCTCTGAGTCTCTATCCCTCTAAGGG
>JAUELE010247033.1:0-11056 GCA_031471655.1 Diodora aspera | reverse complement strand
AAAGCCAAACAAGACCTCAGTGAAATCATTTATCAATGCCTTGTTTGTACATTTTCTTGGGACTGAATGAACGAAGTGCAGTTTATACACGTTTCGTACATTTAATCATCAACATTTTTGACAGTGAATCTATGAGTGCCGAATGGGTAATAAATCACAAATTAAAAAAAAATGAAACTGTTTAATACCAATGGTGGTTAGGTGAGTTGGGAATAATTAAGATAACGTAAAGTGGATTATCATTTTCATAATGTTCACCAAACGTTTTGCTTCAAACAGGGATCCAGATACATGTATATACATTTCTTTTGGCTTTTTGTGGTGGACTGATTTACACGTTTAACTATTCACGTATTTTGGTCAAACATGTTAACAACATACATGAAATGCCCTGCTTAAATATAAAGAACAAATATTATTTAGATAGATACAGTAAAGTATACATAATGAATGACGCTGGTTTCAAGAGAAAACCCGTCAGCTCAGTGTTGAGGACATGCTGTGTCCACTGGTTTCCATGGCATAGTTCCACATGCAACAGAAACTGTTTGTACTGTTGACAGAAAGCTACTGTTATTCAGCTACTGTTCAATACTCGAGACACTTGACACACAGGTTGTCCATGTCACCACGCGAATATTCCCTCGCTTAATGCACACGTTAGAACCGTGGTATTTACCGAACATGTGAATGTTTTCACTTTATTTGTGAATACTGCATTTGCATTCTCTTCAATAATTCGTTGCATACTTTAAATCTGTTTTAAGCAATAAATTAGCCAGTAGAACATATTGACAAGCGCACGTTTTACCTATTTATATATCAATCTGATAATGTAAACCAAACAGTCTGGTACATTCACAATTGGCTCATCGAAAGAGGTGTTGGGTTAGTGTGAAACAATAAATGGCTCTGTAAACAGATTGGCAAATATTCAAACAAAACAGTGTTACCATACAGAGGCTTCTTGCAAAATCAACGATCGCGAATCTTTGTTTCAGCAGACACACACAGAAAGCAATGAAGAGAAGAAGGCCTTGTTACATACTACAAACTCCACTGAACTACTTAAAAAAGGGTTTTGCAAGTGCCTCTACTAAACGTAACTACGTTCATCATTTTACATCCTTATTGCAGAAATCTCCGTTGGTGTTACCATACTATAACGTGTATTAATCCGTTATATTGTAACAGAAGCCCTGAAACACGTAGAGTACTACTGTCATACAGATTGACACGAACAGGCAAAATACTACTGTCATACTGACTGACTGGAACCCTGTAACATGTAGAGTACTGCTACCATAACGTGAACCCTGTAACATGTATAGTACTGCTGTCTTGACTTGAACTTTATAACATGTAGAGTACTACTGACTGTCTGGAACCCTATAGCATGTAGAGTACTACTGTCATGACTGGACGCTATAACATGTAGAGTACTGATGTCATGACTGGAACCCTGTAACATGACAGGATTGTCAGGGGTGGAATATATATACATCTGAACAATACAGATTTAATGTTGTACAGAACAAGGGAGAGGTCGAAGAGGTCATATTGCTGGGCGCATTATTTGTTGCCGGTGTGATTAAGCTAGGTACGAAGCGTTTGTACTCACTTCACATTGATGTGAGCAACTATGGTCCTATCTGTCGTGACTTCTTTCTCACATCACATCATGATATTAGTACGCCAGTCCCGTTCCGTTATCCCCTCCCCCACTATTGCAATCAAAATGTGAAAATCTTCTTGTGGTGGTACCTCAGACCACCCTTAGAGGCTGCAGGGCTCACATAGTCGACCCTCGTTCACTTAAACCATACCTCATGTACAGGATCGTGGGTCTGGTTCAGCTGAAGTTAACTAGTTAGTCAGGGGTATACTTGTCAAATGTTGTTGATTTACTTGGATATACCATCAGTAGGAAGCACAGTGACCAAAGCGTGATTCAGCTGGAGCAGGTTCGAATCCCCGAAGGTTAACAAAGGTCACAGTACGTTACTTCATGTAACACCAGAGCACTAACGTCGCAGCGGAAAGGTCGCCATACGCAATGTTCATTTAATCAACTGTAAAAGCCGAAATACTTTGTATTCATTTCAACCCATTTTGTTGAAGCATATTTAACTTCTAAAAATTGTTATTCTATTTTCATTTAAAAGGACGTGCAAAAAGTGGCTTCATTATATCATATCCAAGCTAATAATTGTTATTGTTCGGAGCCGTGGGAATATTTCTGTCAATTCTTTGTGTTTGTGATAAAAACATCCGCCCACTTTGAACAGAAAACCTCTTCACATTGACTGACAAAGCATCATATTTGCATTATGCTCAGATCGTCAGATCATGTTGTCAAATTATAATTTCCTCCTCTGTTTAAATCTCGTCATGAAACTAAATTCTTTTATAGCCTTGGTTTTTACTGCTTTATGAGTGTCACGTGATCATAATTTAGGGATTTAATAGTTCTTTTTATCCCAGACCCTTGGGTCGAGGTTGCTTATCGGAGATGAGGCTCAATCCAAACAGTACCAGAAAAAACACTTTTCATTCCAAATAAAACAAATATTGTCTATTCAACCAGTTCCTAAACTGAATAGCCAACTGACTATTTTATCCTTTTTGGAGTTATCAGTTAGGCTGGCAACGCTTGGAATTCTGGTCGAGTTTCAGTTAACTATGTCCATCAACCCGTGTTAAAAGGGCGGATTAGGGGGACTGACTTTTGCTCTGCAATGTAGCTACAAGGGGTCAAAGGTTAACCTGGATAAAAAAAAAGAGAAGAAGCCTGGTTTCTCTGTATTCTCATTTAAAGTCATCTTTGCGTTAGTATCCATATTGTAGGTTCAGTGTACATACTTGCACGACTTTCTTATGCAACATTTAGGTTGTTGCATATATCAGGTGTTTTCGCATCTCCAAGTTTCCTGCATGTTGAGGATCCAGGACATCGGAACGAGGTCCACAGCTCTGTAGCAAAAAATCTTGTATTGTGGATTACACCTTCTTGACATGCTTTTCTGCATCTGTTTGGACTTTGAACCCCTTTTCTGAATCAGACACCAATCTTCCGGACAAGATATCGGCGAATTCAATTCACTAAGACTCGCAGTTTACAAAATAATATTAAATATGCCAACGCGCTGCGGAATTTACATCAGAAAGTAAAACTCCGGTGGCTATGTAGCCTATAAGACTTCTGTTGGTATGTATGCTGTGTGGCTATCACTAAAATAGAAACAAAATCAACCAGAAATCGCAGAAAGACAAGCCGTTTGACTATCAATTGTAAATTTGCATGCATCTGGATGAGATACTGCGCTATGAAATAGAACAGGGATTGTGCAAGAACCAAGTTCATCACTACATGAAAACATGAAGTTTGGAAGTTAGTCCCTCTTTCCTTTGTAATGTTTACACATGTAAAATTGAGAAACGGTTTCCATGACGACAACAATATGTCAGTATTGTTTTTATGTTGACCTGCGAACAAAACGAGGATGGGCATCAACTTACACCATATATTACCCGAGACAGAAGGTGTGCTCATAAGGCTTCCTCAAGTATTACTTTCCTGATATTCAATCGATACTTTACATGTTGCCTTCAAGTCATCTTTGCATGGAAATAACGGAGGAAATGAATGAACGCAACTACGCCTACATGTACATGCATGAATAAATAACATGATTTTATACCAAAGTCTCGAAACACTGTTAAACCTTATGAAGTGCGACAGTTTAAACATATACTCGGGGTTATTTTTGATTTTCTATTTTTGCCTTGTGTTATTTTGGAAATTACTGTTTCAAAACCTGAAGAAGCTGTCACGTTTAGCAACATTCCCAGTCCAGCACAGCGAGACAGCTTGCGGGGAATTGCCTTCATGGATTGCTACACTTCTCCAGCGAGGAGACGATTGTTTGATTTAGGTGATGCCTCACACGTGGGCGGCTAACAGTCGTCTCACAGTGTAAAGTCGAATATTGGTGAAGACATCGTTCTTCAAGAGAGAAAACGGATACTTAAGAGGACAGTAATTGAATCTTCACATTTCGTCTTGAGCATTGTACCAGTCTGACTGATAACCAACTCGCAAAAAGGAAAATGTTCCAAATTGACACAAAACCCTTACTGGTTTGGTTTCAACTATTTTCGAA
The DNA here is from genome assembly GCA_031471655.1 of Diodora aspera. NCBI lineage: Eukaryota > Metazoa > Mollusca > Gastropoda > Lepetellida > Fissurellidae > Diodora > Diodora aspera. The sequence continues at coordinate 6,893 of JAUELE010247033.1, read as the reverse complement.
GATACAATACATCATTTAGAAAGGAATCAGTATAAGAACAACGACGACAGCGATGGTTGTGTGATGGTCGACGACGACGATGATGATGATGATGATGATGATGTTGATGACGTTGTCAATGTCTGAAAAATTTAATGAAAATGATGACAGTAATGACTCAATGATGGGGAGTTTGCCGATGTGTGTATGAATAGCTGGTTAATTAGAAAACTGAGCAGTTTGTGTTCATGATAGTCATGGCGGTTGTGGTGATGCCGCAACACTTTAGACCTTAATTCTTTGTGTGAAATCCTGTATTCTTGATTCGTGTCGTAGACAATCTTTCTGAGGATTTAGCCTGCATTTGATACTGTCACAGCTGACTGTAGAAATAATTCACTCCATGAATCTATTTCACAACGTGATAGCCTTCAAACAAAGACAATGACAGGGCAGATGAAGAAGCCTCTGAATTACGACATTTCTCGTTAGACAACACGGATCAAGATTTAAGAACTAATGTTCACAGTATTAACCATTTCCCACGAACTCACAGTGCCGAACTAGTGACAGAAAACTAATGTATCTTGATTACAAAATCAATATGTCATTTAGGAAAGAAACATCAAGTTATAAACAATAATAAATTACAACTGAAAAAGTGGTATCCAGCTATGAAGTGTTGAGACGTCAAAAACTATAGAGTTTCCGATCAGAGAGTCAAGAAAGGCAACATTTTCCATTGCCGTCGACGAAGTCTATTTAAATTACAATCAGTATGCCTTTGTATGTCTCCGCAGTTTGCAACATAAGTCGAATCATTAAGAGCACTCTGGTTTTGTAAATACATTCGAGGTATTATCTCAGATAATATTATGTGCCAGTTATTGTTCTCCAGTTATTGTTCTTCAGTTATTGTCATTAATTGGATTTCTACAAACGCATATAAATCACCTTTTTAATTAGGGCCATGCAATACATGTACCTCTACACTTTCTCCAGACACCGTTGCCCTTTTTTGTACTTGCCCTTGCAAAATGTGGCTGTCCACGTTCGATTGTGGAAAGGATGAATATTTCTCAATGCACTCTCCTTTCGTCAGAAAATGTCACTGCCTTGTCAAGCGTGATACAAGTCTCTGAGTATTCATTTGAATTTAAATAGATTAGTGCCCATCTGCTTCTAGTTACATTCCGATTCTTCAATAAATTTATCCACTAGATATGTCTTGCAAAGGTGACACCGTTTGAAATAAGCGTTCTTATCTCGACTCGTTCAAGATTTATCAAATTGAAAACTTTCAATTCATTAGCGTACAATCTTACCTTATCCCACCTTTTTGCCGTAAATCGTATGGATAGAATGTTCACAAATATTGATGTTAAATCCTTGTCGTATTGGACGAGCACAAGCTCCAGAATGTTTAGATAAGAGGCAGAAAATTGTAGAAAATTCAGTCTTATTTCCAACAGTATAGAGAATCTGATATAAAATTTCCCGTTTGGTTGTTTTGATCGCCTTGCACAAGTAAATACATCATTCTGTAGTGGAATGCGATGGACCAAGGACAACTAATCCAATAAGATAACATTTAATAGGTCCGAGTAAGTGAGTTCTAAGACAAGTATGTACAGCGCAATGATACACTTTTGCGTTGATCTAATTGTAGAATTCAGTGGCTGTATTCGGGAAACAAGCCTGGGTATTGTGAAACCAATTAAAACTCAAAACTGTGCGTAGTCATTAAACGTTGGTCTTTGAAAGTGAACGATTTGGTTCAGTTATACGAAGACGTCTTGGATTGTGAAGCAGAGGATGAAGTTAGTGTGAAACTTACCTGAGGCACTTTAACTTATAAAACGCTTTAACTTAATATTCGTAAATCTCTTGGTATAATCGACTTTTATGCATAAATTAGCATGAAACAATAACTGGTTAATAATAACAACTGCTTTTCCAAATTAATGCAAATCTAAATTGGTAACTACTAAAGACATCACCACATCGTCAAAATTGTTCGACCTCAACTGAACTTCCACACCCAGTGCATAGACAGATCATGATTGTTGTAATGGTATAATTTATTCTTTCAATCTAATGGCTAGATGCTTTAATCTGAACTATCAACGAAAAGCCTATTTTCTCTGTTCCCCGAAACACGAAGTATCCATTTACCAGCCTGGCTTTATCTGTTGCAGAGGCTGCGGGAAGTCTCGACATATCTCGTTTTTAACGCTGAAACCGCAGTTTCCCAGTCACACAGCGGAAGTTAGATAATAAGGCCAAGGACAGAAAACCCGTATTTCTCTTCACTCAGGGATTGAGAGCTGTCAGCGTCGAACGATCCATTTCCAAGCCTCTAGAATGATGTCAACTTCTTTTTCTAAAACCAGTTTCGTTATTTAAATATTAACACTGTGCAAGTCTTAGCTCTTCTGTGTTCGTCGCCTTCTCCCACTTTGAGATCTACTCACTTTCATGTTTATATGTTTATATGTTTCAATTTGATATTATACGAAAGCAAAATTACGATCATTGGTATCTGCAAGTAAATACTGTACAGTAATGTAAACGAGGAACCGTATTCTCTTGATGTCTTTTAGCATTACTTCTAAATTTCAAATTGTTCTATTTTGCACTAAAACTTTGAAGTTATCGACCTGGTCTAAAATAAAGTTTAATGAGATAAAGATAAAAACTTAAAACCTGAGTGTTCGTTACAAACTCATTGGTACTGGCATTAATCCATAACGAGGCAATATTACTCCTGGTACAAAAACACCTGATCAGGTCTCCAACAGTAAAACAGCATTCATTTCAATAACCGTATATAAGATGCGGCCACTGAAAGATATATGCATCGAATGTAACCGCAATAATAATATTAATTATTATTCATTTCTATAGCACCTAATATCCAACTTGTTCAGCAGCGCTTTTAAACATGAAGATCATGAGTAATATTCTTAAACAAAGATAACGTCTTAAGTCGTCTGCGTAAAGGTTTTAATAGCTCTGATGTCTGGAGGAATCTCGTTTCAGATAAACGATCCTGATACATAAGGGGTTCGCTCTGCACGTTTTGTTGTGGTGTCCGGAATTGTCAGATCATCTTTAAAGAGCAACGAAATTGTTTTGGACAGAAGATGATTCAATATTTTAGGTACATAACACATTTCGTTGCAGGTATTTACAATGTACTAAACTTGTACTGCTTCCTGTTGCTTCGTACCCAGGCTAGTTGTATCAATTAATACGCATCTCCAGCGACAAAAATACGTCTCACCACAATACCTATGTGGACAAAGAAATGTCGACTTATCAGACTCCATGACATAATTGTCCTCGTCTGTCGCCCCTGCACCCACCTATTTCAAGAGAATTCCAGGCAGACAAAGACGCCTTAACCTTTAATACGTGGATGCTTTTGGATAACACCCACATGTCTTGTCTTTTGTGGGAAAATAGACAGTCGATACTTTGCTATACTTGTAAGTCATTCTTTGATTCGTAAAATAACCTTCTTGGTCAATACAGATTTGTTAATTAATGAGTTGTTAATTAATAATACGTTTGATGCTTTTGGATTACACCCACAGGTCTTGTCTTTATGTTTGAAAATAGCTAGATTGTCAATACTTCATTATACTTGTAGGTCATTCTTTGATTCGTAAAATAACCTTCTTGGTCAATACATATTTGTTTTTTAAAAACTGGCAGCGGTGACATAAAGGATCTGAGATTTTGTGGATGCAGCACAACGTGCAACAGGTGCCCGCTTCTGGACCTGATGCTGCTGCTGCTGCTGATGATGATGATGAAGACTTCTACATTTCACGTCTTGTTTGCTTTGAGCGATATGCAATCTACAGAGTCGAGCGTACATTTAAAACTTTGTCAAAAATATCTTGTGAGGCATGTTCCTGGCTAGTTGGAATCAACGGAAGCTACAGAACCAGACCTTGCATATGGTCGTAGACGTGTGCCTAAGCGACAAGTGAAATCCCTGACCGGCAACTCTCCCTCACATGATGGGATTTTGAAGTTTCCTGAGGTAGAAAAGCGTTCCGAAGCCATGCGACACAATCTAAAGTGTCAACCAAATTATACATAATATTTAAGAGTATACTTTGTTTTGCTCTGTTGGTGTTCCATTAAATTACCATAATGATCTAGCTTCGAGAAAAGACGAGTCTTGGACTCGGCTTACACATTTGGTTTCTTGGGTATGGAAGCTTTGATGATCTTGCAGAACATCTTGAGGTGGTCTGCCTTACAATGCAAATGAAACGACTGTATGGATTTTCTTGTCTTCATTTTGAAAGTTTATAATGTCTCTAACGAGGACACTAAACATGAACCTCCTCCTGTATAAGATCTTCGTTAATCTGAATTTGTCAAACAGTACTGATCACTTCACATCTCCATTTGACTTTTGATAGAGCAAAAACTCAATATTGAGGGTCATAGAACCGTCTGTGTACAATATATTGAGAAATAAATACACCTTCGTTGTGATGAAGTGTACTGTAAAAACAGAAAGGTGATGTTTTACTTACATTACTCACAGCTCAGTATAAAATGATAATACATTCAGTCGGTCAATGGTTATCTTGGCTGTTTATCATTAAATGGGTTTGACATTCACGGTAATATTAGTTGTAACTATACTGACGTCCAAAAGAAACTATACCAAGATTTTGAGAGACTTCTGAACATATTCAAAAATGCGTTGGATATACAAGAAATATCCCTTCAAGTCTTGGAAGGTTTATCAATGAGACGATGTCAATCAAATTACACTCACCGCAAACCAAGCATCCTTTTGATCAACTATGGCATAAAGACGTAAGGGAAAACAATTGAAATCAGTTGGTATACTTTCTTTTGGACGTCAGTTTAGTTAGAACTTATATTCAGTCGAAGGTTCACTTTCAGTGCTTATCGTGTGTATATGACATAATTCATCATTCTTAATGAGACAAGAGAAGTTCGCTTTGTTGAAAAAATAAAACTAACTAGAATGCTACGAACAAACTTTTAATAGCCCTACAGTAGCCGCAGTGAACCCGTCTCCCCGCACACATAGTCCTTCAACACTCTTCTACAACCGTCATTCCAACAAGCCTAAATATCCCGACACGCTCTACACTGACAACAGTGGTTAGAGTTCGCTCCCATAGGAAGCAAGCATACGCCGCCAGGCGGCGCTGCCTCATTTTCCGACTTTGTTTTCACATTTGCAGTTGTTTCCCCAGATCGTACAAGCGCAGGACATGAAGCCACAACATCTCAAGAAGGGGTATTTCTTCAGTAAAGCTTTATCTGCCGGACAGGGTGCCCTCCAGGGCAAACACATCTTCCTGGGTCCTCGCCTGAAACACAAATAACCCTGTCAGGCAACCAATAGACACTGAGATCAAAATCATAGTAGAAATCACGTGATATGAGCTGAAAAAGGTGGGCAACGAAATGAATTATTTGTATCTATATAATAAAGGAAATAAACCGGACTGTGTTACGTATATTTATTAATTTATTTACGCTTCCCTATTCATTTACTTATTTACTATTTGTATATTTATTTATTCCAATGTGTATTTGACACTGCCAAAATCATATGCAGCCCCTAAAACAGCCCAGTTCAGTCAAGTAACTCTATTTTTTAAATCAAACTAGCATTACATAATTGTGTAATATTGATTATTACAGTAATAAGTGTTAACGAGCATAATATTCAAAGAAAAGAACATGTAAGATATGTTCTTAATAACATATCAAAAGACCTTCAAACAATTCCGATCCAACACTCGCCAGTTAGGTAAAATCTTCACTCGACGCCAACCGAGGACGGGGATTTGGGGAAACATGTAACTCTAAAATAAGCCTATAAACAAGTCTCCAAAATCTAGATACAGTGCAATCTAGATATTAATACATCCTTGAATCCATACAAACGTATAGTCAGGAATATGACAGATGGAAGCCAGAGCAGGATATGTGTGTCTCCTCTAAAACTGGAGTCCATTATCAGGTGTGTGTTCTCGGAAACAATTTGCATGTCAATTACTGCCCTGATGAAGCCATGGAATGGGTTTTCACCATGTTTTCAATTACAAATACAAATGTGAAGGCGCTAGTCCCTTCACCCTCTGGGGGATTCGTTCAGACGGAGGCTGTAGAGAAGGGGCAAGAAAGGTTCTTACTATGGAAAGGTTCTTACGTTTAGGATAAAGTACGAGGCCGAGGTCATGATTGGAAAAGTAGGGACCTCAGCGCGAGGGAAGTGTAAAAGTAAGACCGACCTTTACACTTCGTACAAGGCGACTAAAATGGGGATCTTTTGCTTTTACTTTCTTATTATCGATCCTGTGTTGTCCCTTTTCTTGATGTCCCTCTTACACATCACATTGCGCTATGGCTGAAATATTGCCCCCTGCAATGTAAAAACCTATTTCACTCACTCGTTCACTTTTCCTGATGTGCCTCTTGCACATCACATTGCGCTATGGTTGAAATGTTGCCCCGCGCAATGTAAAAATCCATTTCACTCACTCACTCATTCGTTTCATTAGGTCACCGGAGTGAAACCGTTCGTGTGTGCAAGAAGTCTCCAGAGCACCAGTTTTCGATCTGTTATGGACTGTCCCCGACAGAAAAAGAAGCGTTGATTCTGAACCAACTGTTCAAACTCTTGAAACGGAAGAAAAAGATTCTGGTAATTGTGAAAAGTGTATTCTTTTACTATCAATTGCAACTGAAATAAAGAATTTTTGAAAGATTGTTTGTGTTATTCATGTGAGTTTTCGCGAGAAAACCAGGTATCTGAACCAGATCTTGCTTTCAAAAGTAAGACCCGGTAGCAGGTCTTACTTCTAAAAGTAAGACCCGGTAGCAGGTCTTACTTTCAGAAG
>JAUELE010247022.1:0-11057 GCA_031471655.1 Diodora aspera | reverse complement strand
TGGCCGATTGCTGGGCCGACGCACTAACCACTGCCCTATCCCGCGCTCTACACTGTGTAGGTGACATCCCGGTGATATGGCTGAAATATTGCTTATCCAAATGAAACTGGTTAGAAGCAGAATCGAACCAGACACACACTGCAGTAGCCTCCACCTAATTAATGTGGTAATTTAGGATACTCCTGCTGCGAAACCTTGAATAATACATACATGTATATACCTAAAGTACTGATGTAGCAATTTTGACTTTAACATGCATATGGTGCTTTCGAGGAGTGATGTGGTGTGAGTAGAACGCACAGGGCCTCAGAAACCAAATGCATGGAGTGTAAGGCGACTAAAATTGGAATAATTTGCTTTCACGTTTCTTTAGAACTATCCATCCTTTTCATTTGCACATCATGTTGCGTTATGGCTTCAAATATCACCCTTGCAACGTAAAACATGATTCTTATAATTTGTTTTACCAGGTTGTGAGTACGGCAACGCTCTCAAAGGCTGTGATTCGAGATATTGCGACTACGAGTATTCCGACGGAACAAAATATGCAGATAACTGTTGTCAGACGTGTGGCCAGTTCACACCCCGAACAACCACAAAGAGACCAGTAACAACTAGACCTACTGTTCCTACCACAACGACAACGCGCGTTATTACGACCACAACACCGACAACAAGGCCAACGCCATCGACCACAGGTAAGATGACGTCATAATGGTCATATTTGTTCTTAATACGGCGTATTAAAGTTCAAAGTTAATTATTATATAGGTTCCCAAGCACCGGACATACAAGCAAAACAAATTGAAAGAATTATCTCGTGCACACGCTTTAGTAATTCAAGCTGCAGTTTTTGTGTTTTGTGGCAGAGAATATCAGAACACTTTCTCATTGAACTGTCTTTGATCCCGGTGTGCATCTTGCAGATCACGTTGTCTTATGGCTTAAAAGAGGGTTCGATAATATAACCCAAGCTGCCGATCGGGCATTAGATGATTAACTTTTACATTACCATCATTTTTCGACCAGCTACCCAATTTCAACTAAGTATACTCAGGCAATGTAATAATGTATAATGTGAAACCTTAACTTAACTCCATTTACTGAGCTAATACAGACGTGCCACATAAAACTCTGTTGACTCTTAACGTGGTTTATCTTGGTTCACAGTTGCAGGGACATGTGACAAAAATTACGGCGATACAGTAGGTGCACGGTTTAATGGTCAAACCTGTGAAGAATACGTTTCCTCCGGCCCAGAAGTGTGCTACAGCGAGTCAACACAGAAATACTGTTGCTACTCTTGCAAACTGAGACAGACTGGTGTGGAAGGTAAGGGAGACAACTCTTCTTGTAGCGTAGATGTTTCTTGTCTGCCGCTAATTTCCTGTGAGTTTTCTTTTAAGTATGTCATACATTTGTAAAAGATGCACGAAACGGTTAGTTTATCTAAAATATACTGCAAATTGGTTAATATCTGTTGCAAAACAAAAAAGAAAATTATTGGTTTGATTTTATCAATTACGATTCAAATTTAATTAAAATATTATTTTGATTTTGGATTTGATTCTATTTGTGAAAAAAGTGCATCTCTTACAATAATATTAGCGCTTTAGACTAACAGAACTTACGATGTGTGATCAAAGCTTTGACCAAATGAAATAATGTTGTGGTTTCAAATTTACCTGCTTGATTTATAACCGGTAGTATGGTCAATTTAAAAATATAAATTTTAAATTGGTAAAATATGAACTGCTAACTTACGGTCCTACAAGATGTTTGCCTGCCGCTCAATACCAAAAGGGTCGGTACAACAATTCGGTATTCGGCCGAGCAAGTGGAACCACAACACTTTTCAAAGGCCTTAGTTGAGGACTATGCATATGACGTATACTTGACACTAATTTTTGCAGCATTAGTGCATTCTCAATCCATCCATGAGCCAAAAGCAAAAACACTTAGCAGAAAGTGTAATTGTTTGATGAGAAATATTATTTCATGGTAATTCAAAAGATTTGAGATTCCCCATTTTGTTTGCCTTCAGGGTCTAGATTGAGATGCACTGGTGTAACTTAACCTAATTGCCTTGTGTGTATAATTATGTGCGTAGTAACTAAACCAAGTACGCTATGTTATAAATGCGAATTCATAAAAAAGTTCATTCCACATTCGAAAAGGCGTGAACAGTTTAAATAATATAATTATTTCACTATTGGAACTGCGTGAGTAACGTCATGATCGAGTAGTAGTAGTATGGTAACATTAAGGGCGGACTTGGGCCTGGAAGAGGCCTATTTGCGCCCGTCATGATCGAGTCTGCATGATGGAGTTATTTCCCCTTTCAAAAAGCTCTGTCATCTCACATTTTCATTTCATTGGCAAATGTTTCTCACGACGGCTTCACAGGATTCCGTATTTAGAGGATGGCACAATGTGTCGTTGACTACAAGATGGCAAACTACAAATATTATTTACAACGAGAAGCAATAGAAGCTAAGGTGAAATTAATGAAAGATTTTAGAACCGTAAGGGTGGACACATATATGAGATATGTACGAGATTTGAGGGCCAGGATATGAAGTTTTCAACAGGAAACAAAGCTGCTGATAACTTGCTTGTGAAACTTAATCTAATTTGCTTCTGTGTTAACTTGTAGTTTCTAACTTTGATTTGTGTGCTTATTGTGTGTGTTGTAACGAGACGCCCATTAAAATGTTGTCACACATTTGACTTGTTGTCTGCGGTCAATGCTATCAAACTTTGTAGCGTGTTCTAACATTACTGAACTCACTATTGTACTCTGCTTTCTCAAACACTGTAACCGCGACAACCAGTAGCGCAAAACTTTAATAACTCTAATAGCATTTAACAGCTCTTTGAGTATCCGCTACACTTCATACCAAGATCTCTAGGCTCCTTATGTTGACCTTCGGCCCAACCAATTAAGATAAGGCATTGGTGGATCGTCAGTCGACCACTGGTACCAATTGTGATTTAAATCTGACAGAATAACATGGTAACAGAAATAACTGAGACGCTGATTGGCTGGTCAAAGGTTACCCCGAGGAGACGTTGAACTAGCTGCTACTTGCACACTTTGGTATGGAACGTAGTATACACTATTGAAGCACATTTTAATAGGTCTTATATGACTATACTTGAACTCGGGAGGTATCTATCGTTCAGATTAAAACGCTTATCTTTATGCTTTCGCTGTTGTTAAGATCTGATACGACCCCCTTAGAGGTCATGATCCAGATCACCAAGGGCCGTCAATCAGCGGAGAAATAGTTTTGTTGGTTGATGACCGGTATGAAGATCTGATGCTGCCCTTGCACACGGTATACGCCCCAGGTCTCATATCAGAAAAATATGCCGTTTTATTAGAATATCAATGGCTTACTTCGACTTGACATCACAGGGGATGTATTGGATCTTCGAATTCATACTCTTGATCAACCATCAAACCTATTCTTCTTTTCGGTAATTGGCAGCATTTGGTGAGTTGGGTCATGATTCTAGCGTGGGTGCATCAGATCTTCATGTAACAGCGTAGCGTAAAGATCAGATTCGAGAATCAATGTGACTTTCTCAACAACAATTATAGGGAAGTAAGTCCAACAGTTATCATCATCTCCAGTGTCTATCATCATCTATCATTAGTGTATACAGATGAACAGACAGCAAGATGGACATATATATCATCTGACAAACAGAGGAATAGCTCGGTATAGCTAGTACATCTAAGATCTGTCACTGTGGTGTAAATGGGGCATTCGTAACACAAGAAATAACGACTGGACGCGAACATCTGGTAAGTTCGCAACTGGACGCCTTCTCAGTTGCGCACTTACCAGATGTAAGGCGTGATATCTATTATCTATTATTATTATCTGTTATCGTTTCTGCACGTAAAGAGCCAAATGCAAAGAACTGGTTTACATTTGGGGGGGGGGGTATTGTAACTACACTCGTACCCCGCTTATACGGACGCTTTCGTGATTTCAAAATATGTCCGGATAAACTAATTTCCGGATGTCTGAAACCAGATACCTACTGGAAGAGTTACTTCTCTTCGATGATGCAACACATGAAAAACCAAAAACATACGTAGACTCGATCGTTATGGACAAACATATATGCGCTAATGTACTAGTATATAAATCTATGTTCACACGAGCACTTTCTTGACAAGAGCAACAGCTTGCATCAACGTTGTAACATTTAACATACAGCTTTCCTAACAACCTAACGTAGAAACATAGAGATAACACTCGTTCTGTTACATGATATATTTTAGTAATTCTGTTTAAAGAATTGATAAAACATAATTATTTGTCAAAATTGAATGATTTCAAGTTATTAAAAATAGCGAGTAAACGTAAAACAAGATCATTTTTACAACATTCGTTCATAACTGTCATGGTTAATAATAAAAGCAAGAAAACGGGAATGTATTTTAAGAATAACATGTCATTCATTCAGGTTGTCAATATGGCGACTCATTCCAAACATGCTATCGGTCGCTGTGTGATTACGTCTACAACGACGGAACTGCGTACAGTTCATATTGCTGCGATACATGCAGTCGCCCCGATACAACAACCACCGCTCCGACAACAACGACACCACCAACAACCACAACGACACAACCAACAACCACAACGACACCTTCAACGACACCATTGACAACCACAACGACTCCATCGACAACCACAACGGTGGCTACCACCACAGTAGACTCATGTCAAGACACACTTATCTTTGGCGTCACGTGCAGTGCATATCTGAGAACGTACGGCAGAGGGCGTTGTTACAACACCGAAGTTGCTACGGCTTGTTGTCGCTCATGTGAAGATGCTGCCAGTCCAATTGAAGGTAAAAAATCAGATCGTGGCGCAATCTCACTGCACGCTGGTTTTGATTTTGCAGTTCTAAACACCACTTACAACTATGCATTTAAATATAATAAAACTTTTCCTTTACTTTTACCTTTTTTTCTCATTAACGACAACTTAAGTTCTTTTGCACGGTTTTTTCTATTAGGGGAACTCTTGTCTGCTTTTAATAACCATTTCTTCCCAGTTCTCGGACACTCTCGCGTGTTCTCGTGACAACGTGATTACGACTTTTCAGGACGTGGTTTCTACGGACGCTATCGACCTTTATATGATGGAGAGAAACCAAGCAGACGACGTTCGTCATGGAACAGATATCTTCAAGTCTTAGGGCTTTTGCCATAAGTGGTTTCTTCTTTAACCCTCTGTTCACCAACTAACATCAGGAATTCTACGAAAACTCCACGTATGAAGCTCACCATTTTCACGCTCTCATTCTGACATCTTTCTGGTATTTTCGTATCTCATCAGTAGTCTCTATATGCATATCTGATTGATAGAGAACAAAACGCATTTTGGAACGTTTTCAAGATCTACTGTGTTACGTAAGTTGTAAATCTAATCTGAATTATTGAAACAAACATTTAAATCGCGTGCTTTATTAATAGTATTAAATCATTCTGATGGCACGGTGTAATACCAACACAACGCTAATACTTGAAAAGTGTCAAAATGAAAGCTGTCTTAATAACAGTTGGGCACAAGATGGCTGACTCGGATACAACTCGGAAAACAAGACCACCCTTCCAAAAATATTATTTGACGTATACAAATGAATTGTCCCTTTTTTGGCCAGTAGAAATAGGAACCAGTGATTGTCACACATTTCTAAAAAATGTGTTCATTTATCAACTAACTGGTTGCACATTTCGATAAAACACGGCCGGTTTAATTAAATACAATTGAGCCTAAAATTAATGTTAATCGTTTGTGTAGGTTTTTAATTAAAATGGACCAATACTATATGTCTATTTTCTGTCTGTTGTTATCTGATGGCCATCACTTGCTGTTCGCTCTTCAACCGCATCTTCCGAGGATTTCGTCTAATCAACTAATTTATTACAATTGTGAACAAATGATTTCAAACTTAATATGTTTTCAAAACAACTACAAAAATGATAATTGAGTTCAGCTAATTTAGACCTGCGTTTGTTCCTTTGGTGCAAATATTGTCAGATAAAAATAAAATGCGTGACGTTTTTCCAACTCAGGTTGTCGCTTCGGTGATAAAGTAAATCCTTGTTACGACACCGTATGTCATGTTGTCTTCGACGACGGGCTTACTTACAAAAGTATGTGTTGTCAAACATGCTATGGAGTCCCAGATATTACAACACGTGAAACGACTCCCTCTACAACGGTGTTCACAACTACAAAAAGTCCGACAACGACCACCACGCCGCCTTCTACGTCAACAACAACAACAACTCGTAGAACGACCCCAACCACGACAAGGACAACGACACCTACGACAACGACCACCACTGCGCCTTCTACGTCAACAACAACTCGTCGAACGACCCCAACTACGACAACAAGAACAACACCCACGACCACCACCACAATAACATCCACTACAACATCAACAACTCGTAAAACAACCCCACCAACAACAACTTCAGTTACTAAAAGGACAAGTAGCCGTAAAACGTCTCCCGAACCTCAAACATCTTCATCCATCCAATCTTCCACAACTCCAGTTACAACTACCACAGGAATTTGCCTAGACAAGGGAAACAACTGTTCCCTTTCCATTCAAGCAAGAGGTCGTATCGTCTGCTACCTAAGCACCTTTGCAGACGACTGTTGTGAATCTTGCACTGCAGTTAGAGACTCCAACCCAGGTAGAGATCTAACATCTTTGATTCTTAGCATCATTTTTTGCTTATAGCTTAGCTTCATTGTACTATATTTTAAGTCATTTTCAACTTGCATATGGATTTGCTTCATTATTTCACAAGGCAATTAGGTTAGTCTGGCTCAAAGTCTAATGTTTTGGTATACAAATGCCAGAAGTTATTGTCGATGTCGTTGCTCACAGCGCATGCACATGTCAATACGTTCCATATCCTGAACAAAGATATTTATGAACACAAACATGTCGTACAGTGCTCGGGAAAAAGACATGAACATGGGCGTTGAGCATGACGTTAACTTCTGACATTAATTGGATTTTTAACGACCATGGAATTATTTGATTTTAGAGTGCTTTGACTTGGATGATTGTTTTCGTTGACCCCGATCATTTGATCAAATTTATATACTTAATTCACAAAACAAGACTAAAATAATTGCACAATTTTCATTTGTTTCAGTTTTAATTGGATCCGACACAAAAAGCGTTTTTACTTGTTTAACGAAACATTAATATATGATTGTGAACGTTGAGCAAGTTTCTAACGTTGTCATAAAGTTTGATAAGTGGTCAAACTCAATATTTTCTTTTCAAAACAACCTTTGGAACGATAAATATACAAAAATATATGTACATACTACGAATAATGCACAGAAGATACGAATAATGCACAGAAGATATAGCATATTTGTCGGCTAACACCCCTGTCAAATATTAGAAAAACAATGCATTCACCGTTCCGACACCCTCTTGACAATATTCGTAAACCTTCGGAAACGTTACACATGCAAATAAATGCATTCGGCTCACATTCGGAAAGCATTTGAAAATGAACGGAACAGTCTCAAATAACTCCACAAAATAAGATTTCACAGTCACGTGACGATTTTGTTTTGGTAGAACAGATGATTGCAAAGGATTTGCTAATTTGGTCTTCCCTTTGTCCTCAGTTTGTCCTTATGGAGACAGGAACTCAGCCATCTGCAGCGCTCTTGGAACTCCGCTACAGCTCAGGTGTCAAGGTGTGGAGGAGATGTGCTGCGACACCTGTAAGGATTTCGTTACTACTGGTGCGGATATTCAGTCAAGAAGTATTCTGTTGATCATCAGTGCTTTACTTCTAGTAACAGTATTTGCTTTGTGATTTTAAGAGAGCTTCCCCACGCACGTTTCAGTATTCGTGGTAGTCGTGTCGTTTTCGTAAACGTTATAACTGCCATCGAAGTTTAAATGTCCCGAAATTCTTAGCATACTAAAGTGCAAATTGTTAATGAACATTTAAATCAAAATATGTTATATTGTTGAAAGTATTTTTTACTTTCTATGAATCGTTGGCATCTTTTTGGTCACATTTTGTCAAACACAATCTATTGTGATTTAACGCTTATTGTCCTAATGTCAAACATCTTTATTGGTATTTTTCTGTGATCAATATCACGAGAAGACGACAGCTGTGACATTGTTAAACTGGGCGTTTCGCTACAATGGTTACCTGCCTTAGTTGCGCTCGCGCTACGCTGCCACCCACAGGACAGATCACCTCCGCCATTTTCAGTAGATATTTCCACGAAAGGAAGTAACGGCAGGTTTGCCGGTTGTCTGTGATTGTCTACGATTGTGTGGATCTTGGGCTTCTCAAAGTGCTTATTTTCAGCAACCAATAATTTATGATGCAAAAATCAAAATGGCGATGGTGTACTGCCCTTTGCAGAGCGTAGAGGAACAGGCGTCGCTAATGTAGGGTGCCAGTTTAGACGTTTTGCCCGATATCATTCGGATTACTGCACAAAAAGTGTACGCTTCATGAAGTCTTCCGAATGACTAGTAGTCTCAGGGATGTGCAGGTTTCTACAAAACGTCTAATCTACTTTAAATCGAAGGGATATCAGTTTATTAATGTTGACCAAAGTCATGTGGAAGTATTTTGATGATTTTGTTTTGTAATTCGTACAATTTAAAACATTGAGAAATCTTGTCACAGAGATTTGTATCAAATTTTTAGAGTTCAGTGAATCTGTAGTGCAAACGTCTGGCATTCTCTGGTAACTGCAAGCACGCGCCTGTGCATCCAGGGCCAGCTTTAGGAGATGCGGGGTCCAAATGAAGGCTACTTTCAAACCCCCAGTAAAAGAAGAAAACGAAAAGGAAGATTATCCTAGCACCGGAACCAATTGAGAGAATTTGGTCCAATCGGCTTAAAAACTATAAATTTCAGTACGTTTTATTTGCATTATTGTATTAGAGTGATAGGTTTAGGCTTTTCCAAATAGGCTTTTTCCAATCACGGCCTCACAGTGCGAATGCTACTGAACAGAGAATTTATTTTGTCAATTTGTTCGCTCATTTTAGTTTCCTCTAAGTGAGTCTGTATAGGAATATTTACACTAACATTTTTCCATAGGTGTGTCTTTGCTGTTGAGCTGATTGTGCAAGATGAATATATATGTGTGTATGCGTCTTTGATAAAGTGACAAATGATTATAGAATATATATACTCAGATCTCGAGTCTTCCACGACTTCCACTTTGAACATTTAGGAAAAATTAAAGGTGTTAATGATCTTAGCATCAAAGCAGATTCACAATACAAGAAAATGAAGTAGAATAAAATGTGTATACGTGTCTTAACTGATTGCGATGACAATGTAGGTGATGAAAGTTACAACGCCAAATATTAAATTGGAAATCAAATATGTGAAAGTGTACATTTAGTCATCTTAAGAATACTCGGCTCCAAGAGTACCCGCTGGACGGATACTCTGATATATCAAAATACACTCGCTCGTGCAATAAATGTTTGTACAGTATAAGGGTTGTAAGTTCCGCGCACATGCAATATATGCTGACGATCAAAAGAAAGTACACCGATCCGGTTTTGGGAATGATGAAAAAGGCGAAAACACAAAGTGATGCCAAACTTTTATTTCGAAGGTATAAGCATCTGATGATATATCAAATCTGATATAGACAATAATCGTCATTAAATGTCAACATGATCGTTCTCAAACGGTATTAGGGGTAAATTGGTTATGACTATAAAAAGTGTCAGTATACTTTCTTTTGATCGTCAGTATATTTACAGAGTCCCAATATGCGTAAATTGTTATGTACATGTATTACAGAACGAGATCAAGAAAATGTTTAGGCTAGAGATTTGTAGAGAGTTTACTGGCAGGAGTAATTCTCGGAAAATAGGTTCCGCTTATCTAATTTAACAGTGCTGATTTCCTAATTCAGAGAAGTCCTGTATATTTGCAGGCGAAGTTGTTTGTCATGTTTTTTTTGCATTGGTTATGTCCATATGCAGATCTCTGGTTACTTTGTTGATATATATGTCTGTATGCAATTCAGGTTGTAAATATATACCATTTATGAATCTTCCATGTACGTTTTCTTTCGCAAATGCTGAGCCAGAGCCGGACTCTAGCTCAACTCTCATGTTTGTAAATAAGCTCATTGTTATTTTCTGACATTTTTTGTCAAATACAATTAATTTACAAATACGTTGTGTTCACTGTTTTGATATTTGGCGAGAGCGCCTTGGATCCAGCTACGAAGGGTTGTTGTGGATTCTCCAGTTGTACTTTTTGTTCTGTCACATTGACACTGACGTCTCAAAGGCCCAAGGTCCTGTATCACAAAGCAATCTTAGTTATGATCAATCTTACATAATCGGTCAATTTTCAAAACGTGACAAACATTTGTCCATGTATCTCAAAACAATCTGGGTGTGATTTTAGGACACGTGGTACAGCTTCAAGTTGTTTTGTCAACCGGAATGATGGTTAAAACTTGGTTTATCTTAGCGCTAAGATCGCTTTGTGAAACGGGGTCCAGAATGTCTAGGCCAGTGCTGTTCTGTAAAGCCACCATTAAGCGGAGAGTCAATGTCATGAAAATTGACCACTTGCTATGCCAACTTAGATCGTTAAAGTAACATCGTGTTACAGTTGAAAGAATGCAACTGACACGTACATTAAAGCCTTACTTATGTTGTCTAACGGCCCGATGGAGCTGACGTCGACAGGAGATGACAGCGATCAGACGCAACTGTTCGAATCGCAGTCGTAAGAGGAATTATGTCGCCCCTCCCCAACTGACTGGATACAGTCGGCAACTTGCGCAGAAGTACAACATGTACGACAGTACGACTCGCATGATACAGTTGATTGCAGTAGTAAGAGCAACTGTGCGCAGATGTAGAACATGTACGACTCTCAGGATACTTTTGAGCGCTTATGTTGCCCACGACTGACTAGATACAGTCGGCAACTGTGCGCAGATGTAGAACATGTACGACTCTCA
>JAUELE010247000.1:0-11057 GCA_031471655.1 Diodora aspera | reverse complement strand
CTATGAATTGCTGAGAGCTAGAAGAAAACTACAAGTCACTGACATCGCTCCAAGTTCCAGGATAACAAACCCTCTTTCGCTCGATGTTCGCCTTGCGCATCAGGTTGTGTTATGGCTGAAATATTGCCCTTGCAACGTAAAACATCATTTCAACTCAACTCAACTCAACTCCAGGAGAAAAAAAGATCAGTTGATCACACCTTATGAGCAATGTGTCTTGACTTGTTTTGTTTGTGTTTCAGGATTCTTCGGTGCCCTCAACCCCTGATGCCTCCCCTCTACCGTCCCCAATAAACAAGGATGCTTATCACCACTTTCCTAGTCCCCCCGGCTCACCTGAAACCCCCCGAAAACGTAGCTCAACCGTTGGTGCTATCCCGGACCCTGCCATCTCGGCCAGCAGACGGAACATGGCGCAGAAGAAGAGACGAGATGTCAACCACAATTCACAGAGAGGACATAACAGTGTCAGTCCCATCAAAAACATGTGAGTTTACCTGTCACGGTGTGCAATGCATTAATGTATCACTAGATTGTATCACTGCTTGACATTTTTATACTTTTTTGGAAGCTTATTTTGTTTTAACTTGTATTTTTGTACGAAACAATTTTTCAAATCCTTTTGGATCTACAAGGTCGAAGTCAAGGTCAAAATATTGATCAAACGGTTGAACCCCCCTAAATGAGTTCCAAAACAAAAATGATAATAGATTTGGAATGCCTATCTTATTTCCTGTGTAATGACACCCATTTTATTATCCTCCAGCCACAACGAAGTTGGCGGCGGATATTGAAACGAGGTCCGTCCGTCTGTCCTTTTGTCTGTCCCAAAATCGTTTCCGGAGCAGAGCTTGAAAACTATGAAAGATTTGTTCACAAAACTTGGTACATACATCCTTTAGATACTGTAGATGTACCTTTTGTTAATCATGTACTGGCATAGTGGTCTAGCTGAAGCTTTTGTTGCTTCGAATTTTCTTAAAATTTGTATTATTTTACGTTTTCTGGAAAATAAGTTCCAAAATAGGATAAGGCTCTTTTCTGGACTAGAACTCCTGAACGTGTTGACATTTCTTCATAAGGTACATCAGGCTAGTTGCCTAGTTTTGCCTTTTAGTACTAGGAATTATGTCAAATTGTTTAATTTTCAGTTTCTAGGGCAACAATTTGGACCTTGACCATTTTTTTTCATAGTATGCTTTGTTATTGGATCATTACTGTGAAACCAGTCATGATTGTTTATGAAAATTTTGTTTGTACATGAGACTAGTAATCTAGTTGTGCCTTTCACTACTATGGATTTATGTTATTATTTGTGTTGATATTGCAAAAAGAAGTTTGACTCTGTCTCAAATAGGTTTAAGCTCGTTTTCAGACCATAATTTCTGAAACATTCATGTTGAGCAAGCTGTCCCAGCACTGAATCCTGCATTGTTGATACATTATGTTTCTAAATGCGTCACCCTATTTTCTAAGTACTTTTGTAGTAAATTATGAGATAGTTCATTCAAATCCTTATCTTTAGCCCCATGGCGAGGGATGTTGCTGACTCTGTCTGTTTGTTGTTGTTGTTATTGCTGGTGGTGGTTGTGGTGATGGTACTGTTGTTGTTGTTATTGCTGCTGGTGCTGATGATGATTTTGTTGGTGGTGCTTGTAGTGGTGATGGTGATAGTAAGGTATTATTGTCGTTGGTAGTGGTGGTATTGTTGTCGTAGGTAGTGGTGGTATTGTCGTCGTTGGTAATGGTGGTATTGTTGTCGTTGGTAGTGGTGGTATTGTTGTCGTTGGTAGTGGTGGTATTGTTGTTGTTGGTAGTGGTGGTATTGTTGTTGTTGGTAGTGGTGGTATTATTGTTGTTGGTAGTGGTGGTATTGTTGTTGTTGGTAGTGGTGGTATTGTTGTCGTTGGTATTTGTGGTATTGTTGTGGTTGGTAGTGGTGGTATTGTTGTTGTTGGTAGTGGTGGTATTGTTGTCGTTGGTAGTGGTGGTATTGTTGTCGTTGGTAGTGGTGGTATTGTTGTTGTTGGTAGTTGTGGTATTGTTGTTGTTGGTAGTGGTGGTATTGTTGTTGTTGTTGGTAGTGGTAATATTGTTGTTGTTGGTAGTGGTAATATTGTTGTTGTTGGTAGTGGTGGTATTGTTGTCGTTGGTAGTGGTGGTATTGTTGTGGTTGGTAGTGGTGGTATTGTTGTCGCTGGTAGTCGATGGTATTGTTGTTTTCGTTGTTATTGCTGGTGGTGGTGATGATGTGTTGATGGTTGTGGTGATGGTATTGTTCTTGTTGTTATTGCTGCTGGTGCTGATGATAATGGTGTTGCTGCTGTTGGTGGTAGTGATGGAGGTAATAGTTTTGTTGTTGTTGTAATTAATGCTGGTGGTAGTGGTATTGTTGTTGGTGGTGGTGGTATTGTTTTTGTTCGTGCTGGTGATAGTATTGTTGCTGTTGTTGGTGTTGGTGTTGCTGGTGGTGGTGATGATGATGTTGCTGATGGTGGTGGTTGTGGTGGTGGTGATAGTATTGCTGTTGTTGGTGTTATTGCTGGTGGTGGTGGTATTGTTGTGGTTGTTGGTGTTATTGGTGATGATTATAACGACAAATAACCACCACTACCACCACAACAATACCATCACCAACGACAACAAGAACAGCAATAACATCATCATCATCATCATTATCATCATCAGTATACGTTGGTTCATTTACAGGTGTACCTGTACGAATTCAACACGACAACTGAAGAATTCATAAGCCAGGGGTACCCACTACAGGGTGAACAGGTAACAGAAGCTTTCTTATACCAGAGAGGGGTCATATCTGTGGTTTTTTTTCCGATGCATCAAAACACCACGATGAATGCCGATTGATATGCAAATCAGTTGTTGAACCTTCCATTTAATAATTATAGACAAAAAAAAGTCTTCAAATTATTAGGGTAATTTTTCAGTAAAATATATATTGTGTTAAGCGCAAAGAACTATTTAAACCAGCAGTTCTCACACCAGTGGCGACCCCCTATCCCTATCCCGTTGTGGACAAATATAACAATTCGTGGGGGGAAATGTGATGCGTTTTGGGGTTTGAAAATGTGTGCATTTTGCTTAGGAAATGGTCGTCTTTAGCCCCCCTTTTCGGGGATTTCAAACACTCGGTCGAAGGATCTCAGCCCCCTCTCGGGGACTTCCTGACGCCAAACGTGAAAACGTGGGTAACAAAGTTTTAGGCTTAAGTTGAATGATTACCAACAGTTAATGTTTCAAGCCGATGAAATCTGGAGACAAAGCCCTGTCAAGAGTATAACTCAAAGAGATCAATAGACAGCAGCATGACAGACGGATCTTTTTTAAAGAACCTGGGTTACTTCCCTTTTCCAAAGACCCTACAGCCTCAGAAAAGTTACAGGGGTTCAGTGTTATTAAAGATGTACAACGCATCAAATTCAAGGGGCCTCAACGAAATATCTGCGGCCAAGCATTTTATGTTATCAATAACTCAACAAGAATTTTAAATAGTATTAGTTCTGTCATACTATAGGCCCTATATATTTTTACCCAGGTAAAGCATCTGGACGTCACAGGTGAATGAAACGGCTGTGTGGATTTTCTTTGGTCCGTTTGCGGCGTTTAATTTAGAGGCAAATGTTGTACACACAAAGAACAACTCTGAATGACTGAAAATGTCCTTACATGTATTTATAAATAGAATGCTATAAATAGCATTCACTTCTGATGAAATACTTATCTGAAAAGATCTGAAACATTCACTTTTCGTGTATCCGTGTATAACATGAGGCTGTGTTTAGTTTTACAGTATTTATCTTATCTCATGTCAAGAGACCGAATGTATCTTTAAAACAACAGATTTCATAAACATGTGATCAATTGTAATGGCAGGTTTTCTCGCACTTTGGCGCATCTCTTTGCGCAGTGGACGTGAACGGTGATGGACTGGATGACCTTCTGGTTGGAGCACCTTTATATACAGAGCTCGACAGGAAAGCAAACAACCGCAAGAAAATCTTTCAAGACGAAGGGCGTGTTATTGTCTACCTGAACAGCGGAGAGGTACGAGGGAAACAGGGCGGGTGTATTTTAGCTCTATAGTTCAAGGCTCCATGTTCAACGAAGTTAACGGATTCAAATTCAAAACTGTTTAACGTTAGGAGATTACCAACTGCACCATCACGTTTTCCTGAGGGAGTTGAAATTATGTTCCACGTTGCAAAAACAATATTTCAGCTATAACACAACGTGATGTGCAAGATGTGACCTTAGAGACAAGACCGTTCACGACAGAGGTCAATAAAAAAAAACTATGAAACACATATCTTCATTTCAGTTACTGGGGTTCTATTATTCCACGGAATGCCACGCGTAGAGAAAACAGAGAGGGGGAGAGATGGACATGGGAAAGGGGTGTAAGAGAGACATTTTTACCTATGTGAGTGAGTGATTAAGTGGTTTTCGGCATTCTTTCAACCACATCACCACGGTCTCACCCACATCACATCTTGGTGATGAACACGGGCTGAAAGAGAGGTGCCCGGGCGGGACTAGAATCACAACCGCCAAGGCTGATAGATAGCTGCGCCGACGCACTAACCACTGCGCCATCCTGCGCCCTTTTGTTTATTCATATGAAAATTACTTTGGCTCTTTTAAGAATAATACCGAGATGAAATCCATTAGTCAACTGGCCTGTTACTTGTTATTATGGCTCTGAATTCCCTGGAGGGATATTCATTAGTTTAGCCACCCTGACCTAGGTCATGACCTCCAATGGGGCTGTATTAGACTGTTGTCCCACAACATAAACATCGGCACTGTAATCATGATGATGTAATTTACAGAAGATGTTTGCTGAAGGTGAAAGTCTGGTCCTGGCCGGGTCCAATAGTGACAACGCAAGGTTCGGGACTGCCATCACGAACATCGGGGACGTAAATCACGATGGATTTAACGGTAAGCATAATCAGACTTTTTTCAACACCAGTTTTACTCCATGTTTTGCTTGTAAATTGGATCACAGTCCACCCAGCTGAAATTGGATGCCTGATCGAAAATCTAATCTTAACGCGCCCTAAGAATGTTCCGTCGATTTCCGATTGCTTTCTAAATTTGAGCTGAATGCATTTATTTGCAAGTGAAACGTTTCCGAAGGTTTATTAATATTTTCAAGATTCTGTAGGAAAGCTCTCAATGTTTCTTGTTTAGTTTGTTTTTTAAAAGAAACCTTGCGTTTGACCCCTTGTCCAACTTCAGCATCACAGCATACCTATTGTTTCTATTTGTTTGTTAGATGTTGCCATCAGTGCACCGTACGAAGATGATGGTCGCGGCGTCGTTTACATCTATCATGGCGGCAAGGACGGCCTCAAGCCCAGCATTCAGCAGAGAATTAAAGCACGAGATATCAACGAGAATGTGACGTCACTAGGATGGAGTATAGCTAAGGCAGCAGATATAGATCAAAATACATATCCAGGTATTTTAACATTATTTGCTTTATTCAGGGATAATACATTCTTGAAAAGTAGCTATTCTCGTGTCGCTTCGGGTTCAGACTCTTCTGGGATTTAAACTCGCGCCTTCAGTGCCAATTGTCTATCCCCAGAACTAAGATCGCGGACGTATTGCCTGCCACTCGGCCGCGAAGACTAAAAAACAAAGATTAGTATTTGAGTACTCTTCATTGTTGATAGGCATTGATGGTTTGTGTGATTGAAACAAATGGTACTTGTAACAAAATACACTCTCATATGGAAGGCTGTTCAATAGAAAAAGGTTGTAAGACTAATGTATCTCCAAAGAGTGTCTTTACTGAAGTCAATCTGATTAAAAACCGATCCCAGTTTGCTTAAACGCAGAAAACCTGATGAAAGGTCGAGTACAACTTCGACCAAGGCCAGTCCCAGCCACGCTAAAACTATCCAATCAAATTTGACCTTTCATAGCGGCGTTGGCTTGCATACAATTAGAGAGTGTCGTTAACTTGGAACAACAAGTTCAAGTGGCAAAACATCTACCCAATATTAACGGTTATCCCACATTGCACGGCTTCCAATTTCAAAAGGGAGACTGCTTATTAGCTGAAATAGTGTGCAGCGTAGATAAACGAAACCTCTAGTCAGCGGCCATTTCTTAGATCCTGGTTTCGATGTGTTGGAGCAAACCGACCCAGGATCGGTTGTTATCAGATTGTACGTCATATTCATGAAGTCGACACCTGTGACATCTGCTTTCAGATATAGCCTTTGGAAACTACTTGTCAGACACTGCTGTCATTCTCAGAACGAGGCCCATCGTGGATAGTGTGGTGACCTTGACCCCGAATTCTCCAATGATCATCTCGGACCACTCAACCTGTCCGTCGGGCGTGCGATCCGAAGGATGTGTGAACCTCACTGTCTGTATCCGTTACAGCGGGAATAGTCTGCCGTCCAGACTTAGTAAGACTTGCATTGAAATTTCTTCTGATATAAACCGTAGCGGATTAAGTAGAAGCCTGGATGCGTAACGTAACGCTGGCCCTGGTCCAGATGAGGCACTGGGCGCTACTGAAGCTCAGCCTTGGGACCCCGAGTGGTACTTAATCAATCACTTTATATAGCCCAGGGGTGGATCCAGGATTTCTGCTTGATCCTGGGTGCGTAACATAACGCAGGCCCGTTTTAGCTCGACCTTTAAACATTTTTGCCATGTTAGCAGCAAACAAACTCGTCAAATATGCCGAGAATGCATAATTTTAAATGCTATGTTTTCTCAATTTCCCAGATTTATGTTGTGTCCCATCCTCCCCTTTACACAAAGGTCCTGAATTACTAAAGATCAGCCTTGAGGCCCGAGTGGTACTTAATCAGTCACTATATATGGATTGTCCAGGGGCGAGCCAGGATTTCTGCAAAAGAGGGAGGAGGGGCGTGGGGGGAGGGGCGCAGGGCGGCACAACATAGTTTATGACGGATGTCGTATTCCAGAGAGGTCTGGAGGCTCGTTCCCCTGGAAAATGTCGAGAAAATAACATGCAAAATTTAAGTCCGTTTCACGAGTTTTTATAACATTTTGTTGTCGATTTGGTGCAAACATAGCAACAAATTTAAACTTGGCGTCGGAACACAAATTCGAGGAATACGAAGTAATGTTTGTCTCCAGTAAAGGTAGCGCTATAATTGAAAAAACTAATGAAACAAGAGGATGTCACAGGAATATTTATCTTGTCAAGATCTTACATTGCTATAAAAAAACAGCTTGACGACTATACAGGTTTGCATTAAAGATGCCCCGGATATAATATGTTTAAGGGAGTGGTGGAGCTGGGTGATTCTTCTCTTGCAAACTGTTCCATTTTCTTATGGCAGGAATATATAATGTAGTTACAATAGGCAGATTAAGGTGAACTGGAATGTTAAATTGAAACATGTATATATCTCTGCAATTTAGTTTAGCTCTTGAGTCACGCAAACTATTTATTTTCTCCAAATTTGTCCAGCCCAACCCTACCCCTTAAAGTATCAAATGGTCGCTCGTTTAACAGATACCGCACAACTTTTAAAAGTTCATGCCGTTCGTACATGAAAAAACAACAAGTGACCATAAGTTATTTTAGCTCCGAACAGCTTCGTCCACCACCAGCAAATACGAAATTACTTGTGATAAACTAATAAACAACAGTTATGATTGTACCGAAATGCCGTTGCCTTGACATTTGAGCGTCTCTAAGCTTCGATGGGCATGACTCGCCTGAAATAGAAATTGTAATTTTGTTGTTGGATTTACTTCTTAATTAGAATACAAATCTGTGTCAGTATAATGTCTGAACGATGCATGGAACGTATATTTTTGCACATTTGAAACATTTAATTTGTCATCTCATGTATCTTTAGTTGGTTAACCTGCTGTTTTAGACTTCAACTACACGCTCTCTGTGGACACAACCAAGGAGAAAGGCTTGAAGCGAGTGCAGCTAATATCCGGACAGCGACGAAGCGACTCCATCACCCGTAGCGTGACAGCAAGCAATGTTACTGGTGTCTGCGAGTCCTTGTTCGCAGAAACGATAAGTGTAAACAAGACATTTTGGCGGTCTTATCAGAAAGTTACCACGAAACTGAAGTTCGCTCTTTTCTGATTGGTCAAAACAAGGTGTCCAATCTCCAATACACCTCAGACCACAACCTGAAGTATAACATAATAATTTCACGTTGGGATCAACAATATACAATTAATAAAACGAGAACTTAGCAAGTCATTGGAATGTTACGATACGTGTTAGTATAATTACCGAGCCAATGCAGACGTATCAACGTTAAGTAAGAACAACGAAGGCAGTATGAGCTGCTTCGGGCATATGTATGTGGTCGAAAGTCATGTGCACCCGATACATGCGGGGTAACTTCCGCCAAGGAGTCCTTAACCAAGGGGAAATAACTGTCTTTGACATGTAGTTACTGACAGCCGCTAATGGCTTAGCTAGATGAAGTCAGCTGCATCCTGTGAATGCACCTTTAGTGCATAATGTTTTCCCGTTGTTGCTCACTGTTTTTTTAATTCTTTTTAGAAATTACGAGACCGCGATCCCTTTTCTGCGGTCCGACTGGAAGCCGTATACCATCTCCACCAACCAGCTGATCCCAGCTCCGACATCCAGCCAATCAGCAATCATTCACGTCCAGAAAAAGTCGAAACAGATGTGAGTTGTTTTAAGCCCAAATGGGTATGTAAATAAGCTGACCTTTAGCTTCACAGATGTTTTCACCAATCAGCAAAGAGTCAACAGCAAAAGCCTGAGCCCAATCACGTAGCTCGTCCCTTGGAGACGCGGTGGCCGCGTTTTTAAGCGTGGGATTTGTTATCTTGCGACCCGGGTTCGTCCCCGGCTTGCTGCGCTGTGTTGTGTCCTTGGACAAAACTCTTTACTCCAATTGTCTCAGTCGACCCAGCTGAAACTGGGTACTGGTCCTCCAATTGTTGGAGTGTAATGACCTTCTAGCGCTGAAAGGCAGCTTGGATTAATCAGGGTAATATATGGAAGCTCTTTGAGTCTACTTTTGGGTGGAGATACCGCGCTATAAAAGAACTATCCATTATTTGTTATTATTATTCACCCGCTGGATGACACCAACCATAGTGACACCATGAGTTACCGCACTGGGTGACACCAACCCTAGTGACACTATGAGTTACCGCACTGGGTGACACCATGCGTTAACCCGCTGGGTGACACCAACCCTAGTGGCACTATGAGTTACCGCACTGGGTGACACCATGCGTTTACCCGCTTGGTGACACCAACCCTAGTGACACTATGAGTTACCGCACTGGGTGACACCATGCGTTTACCCGCTGGGTGACACCAACCCTAGTGATACACTTATGTTGTATTCGTGAACAGTGAAGTACCTTTTACAACACCAAAATACTATGACGACGTCGTTGACTGTGATGATGACATCAGTGAGACTGCTGCCGATCCGTGTATATTTATGCTTCGACCACTTCCAATGATCTCTATTATATTGTAATTTATACATTGTGTTTGATAATGTTTACTGTATGTTCTTCTTAAAAGAGACATTACCAGGTTCCGTTCAATGTTCAGAAAGCCAATTTCCGGGACTTTTCGAGGACTTTCAAGGATTGTTTCTAGGATTTTTCCATGTTTTTTTCTGCATTTTCAACTTCCCTGTATGACTGGAGAGCGTAATTATTTACAATTTTTCTCAGGCGATTTTGAATTTTTGAACTTTCTAGGACTTTTGCTGTGTTTTCAGGACTTTTATTATAAATTTTTATTCTCCATAACTTTTCCAGACTTTTCCGGACTTTTAACGAACCCTGCATTATTGTCAACTTGATTGATGTACATCTATTGTAGATAGAGAAGTAAATAGAACATTAATTTCTTGTAGCTGTTTTTCAATCTGAGGTACAACGTTAAATATCTTTCAGTCGATATTTCTACTTCTGCGCCAGCTCAACTTATTCTTGGGTACCAGTAGGTTCCAACTTAAAACATATGTTTGCTTCTGAGTGAGCTGGTTTCACTGATGCGCCTTAAAATGTCCACGATGGGCTTGAAAACTACAGCTTGTCCAGTGGAGTAAAATAGGTAGAGACTTGTGTGTACAGATGAATATCAATGGTTTTTTATATTCTTTACATATGCGTTTTTATTTTATGATATAATAATATAATTTCGGAACTTGAAATGCGGAAGCTATTATTCCACAATTATAAATAAGAAAACAGATGGTGGAGCAAGAATGCCCTGGTTTTCGAGTTGAAGAGTACAAAACAACCAAAACATTCGCATAATGACAGATTCGTATCCATAAGAATCAAATATGTCTCCCTTATGTCTATCCATGTCTCTCTCTCTCTCTTTGACTCTCTCTCTCTCTCTTTTGGGTATCTGCCTCTCTTCACTGCCTCTTTCCCCGTCTCTCTGTGTGTCTCTCTCTCTCTTTTCTACCTATACCCCTTCTCGCTCTCCGTCTCTCTCCGCCTGTCGCTTTCTGTCTGTCTGTCTGTATCTTTTTGGGGCCTCTCTGAATCTGTATATCTGTCTATATCCATTCTCTTTGTCTGTCTAGCTGGCTGTCTCTCTCGCCTCTTCTCCCCCCCCCCCCCTCTCTCTCTCTCTCTGTGTTTCAGGTTTTGTCTATCTGAGTTGGTATCGTGCAACAGACGTAGGTCGCTTGCTTGAGATGTGAAGCAAGTTCGCGCAGTAGCTGGACGGGTGGCCAGCTCAGTTCTCAGGCCTTCAAAGATTCACCCTGCATAACACTGAGACATTGCTGTAACAATTACGTAACAATGTTAGAGATGTTACCTTGGGCAAGGGCCTTTACTCTTAACTGCCTCAGTCGACCAGCTGGAACTGGGTACTGGTCCTCCATCCGGAGTGTTAATAATGGGTAATAATGCCGAACGCTTTGAACAAGCTTTTCAAGACTAGAGTTAGTGCTGTACAAGATTATTATTATTGTTATTATTAGTATTCTCTCTCTCTCTCTCTCTATCTCGTGATCTCTTCTGTCTCCTTTCTCCATCTACCC
>JAUELE010246989.1:0-11057 GCA_031471655.1 Diodora aspera | reverse complement strand
ATACCAAATGATTTCAATTATTTTCCCTTACGTCTTTATGCCATAGTTGATCAAAAGGATGCTTGGATTTCGGTGAGGATAATTTGATTGACATCATCTCATTGATAAACCTTCCAAATCTTAAAGGGATATCTCTTGTATATCCGACGCATTTGTGAATTTATTCAGTAGTCTCTCACAATCTTGGTATACTTTCTTTTGGACGTCAGTATAGTTGGATAGTGGTCAGATTTGGTGTTTTCGTTTTGCAAAATATCTTTGGAAACGACAAATATCATTGTACATAAACATATGGACATACCACGATTGTTGCATAAAACATATAGCAAGTTTAAAGCTTTTGCCTATACTCTCTAATACAAATAAAATAGTAAAACATATGGTAGTGATTTAATAGGAAAAGCGTCCGCAAACTGTCTGAACAATCTTGTTGTGTACATCGATTCGTTCTACTTTATATCGGTCATTGTGAACACTGTACATGTATATATCTTGAACAGTCGGCCGTGCACGCAACAAGTGATCGTGGATAATCTGCAACAACGTCACAAATTTACCGATACTGTCAACAATGTTCTCGATCATTTGCAAGAGTGTCGAAACATCCGGTCTGCATTTGGCACCACCTGTAACATGTCACTATTTATATCCAACTACCTAGTAATCTCCACGCCGTAATGTTTTACGCAGGCTAGGAGGAATCGCTTTGTGTTGGTTTGTAAGGAGTCTATTTATAAAAGGCAAACTGAATCCTTTTCAATCTGCCAGGATTTAATGGTTACGACGTTAGTAATTGACTAAAACACTTTTATAATGTCTACTACAGTATATGTTATTTATTTAACACAAAATGCTCCAAACATATGTCAGGCTTGGGAACACGTATCCAACTTTAATAGTACTGGATGTCAATGCTAACTGCATTGACGTCTGACCGCCTGGCCATATATTATTATCGCACCTGTGCGATTGATTATAAACCGTTGAAAAAAACACTTATCAATGTTATGTACGCAATCTACATGTCTATACACAATGATCGTCTTTTACAAATTGAATAACCCAGTCAACCTGAGATTCCAGTTTGGTAATTGTTTTATGTTCAGGAAATAACGTTGACATACAAAAACAATAATATCGTTAAACAAACCAGAGACACGATGTATAATATAAGGCAGCAAATAGCAGCTTGGAGTTATATATCAATTTCAGTATTGTACTAATGATGCCATTCTCCTGGTGATCTCTTACCCCTGTTAAATGTCTCTGGTTCACATAGATATATATATCTTCACCCATAAAAGTAAGTTTAATGAGAATGTACAAGCAGCAAATCATGACGTTACCCAATACCGAGGAGAGATATTGAAATTAAACACTTATATTAACTTACATCGACGGCGAGTGTTATCAGTTCTAAATGAAAATAGCACTTTTTTAAATCCTGTAGTTCGTGCAAATATTGAATATGAGACGCGATTAATGCAGATTTTGCAGTACTCTCTCTCTCTCTCTCTCGCTCTTACTCCCTCTCTCTCTCTCTCATCTTCGAGCTGGACAGAATTCCAAGGTCTTTCCATTAGCCCGACAGCGCTGTGTACTTTAGGCAAAAGCAAGACATTGCATGAGATATGGTTAGGTTGCACCAGTGGGAGGTCGAACTAACGTGCTATCGGACTAACGGGATGCTGGACTAACGGGTTTTCGAACTAACAGACCGGCCCCGAGAATTCCAAACGGCCACTACATTCAAATGTTGTGGCTCAACCCATTGATTCAACAGTCCATTGGTCCGACAAACTCTCTTCTGGTATCCAGACCCTGAATCTTTATTATAGTAGAGACATCTAGATATTTGCCCCAGTCTAAATAGCTGCAACTCCAGTGAGAAGACTCTCTGAGATCGTATTTATTTAGATACAAACATAGGCCTATTTCATTTTAATTTGATACATTTTAGAAATACTGAACTTAATTCAAAGACTATATTTTAGTCTGGGCAAACAGGTATCTGACTGTTCAGTACAATCGTAGCCACTCATCTCTTTCCGTGACCGAGCAGAGGAGTCGTATGTTTCTCGTCGCCATTTTTGATAAGACACAGTGCAAAGCGAGTACAAGAAGAAACTGGTTTAAAAACTACTGTAGGGAAAGATAACTCTCAATTGGTGATGCTTTGCGCCTTCGCCTGATAATATTCGGGGAAAGCGATGTTATTAAATACATTTGATACACCAAAAAATCATACAACTTCAGACTTAACAAATGAGCACATTTGTGTTATAAATCACCATCCAAACAAATTAATACAACAATCTTTAAAAGGAACTATTTGGTCGTATCACCTCTAAACGTGCGCCACGAATTCGCTTGGTAACACTCGGCTTAATCCGTAAAGGCCTACATGATATCGTACACCACCCATTACGATTGTTATTCCTCCGCCATGCGTAAATTTCTCAAATATCGGGTCTCGAGGCGCATACGAGTCCTCTGACAGATCACTGAGAGAGACGAGAAGCTGCGGTTGGGCTGGACTGGTGTTCATTTCCCACAGCATGCCATTAAAGGGACCTGACCTGATCAAAGTTGCAAAGAGCAATCAAAACGATGGCATCCTATAATTGTTGTGAACGATAAACTTACTTTTATCCGTAAAGGCCTATATGAAATCGTACACCACCCATTCCAATTGTTATTCGCCGGCCATGCGTAAATTGCTCAAACGCATGTCATGGTTTTAATATGAATTAAGGCATTGCCTTGTAACTCGCGCAGATTGTAACTTATGCAGTCTCTGTCGTGCACGCATATATGCAATAGGATGCACTTCGTCGTTGTGCGGAACAATGATACAGTTTTTATTGAGTGCCGTGGTCATGTACTTTTCAGTCAGTTTAAAAGCAATTTTACGACTGTTACATTACCCATCTAAATACTTGAAAATAATTTTAACTAAACAAAATCTCGTCGTTTCGAGAAAAACGGACTTTCGGAAGAAAAAAACATGGCCGCGTCCATCACTGACGCCATCTTGGTATCATGTGATCAAATAACGGAATTTGATTGGTTAATTTTAACTTCCTGGTTGAACTGGTTAGGGTAGAGGATTGCTTACCAAATCGTTACTATACCCACACCTCATGTTACCAATAGGACGAGCTGCGCTCGTTATCAAGCGCATGTCATGCTGTCCTCCGTTTTTTGACAAGTCAAACACGAACACAGATCCGGTAACGTCATGAACCCGGCTCCCGGCTTTCAATGCGGAAGGTGCCTGTTGATCCGAGATCTGTTTACAGCTACCTTGCATCTTGGGGAATCCCTTTTGGTTATCACCTAAATCTGCGTGAATCTTGGCGTAAATAAAATTGGGAAAATGTGTGGTGTGGAACGACTCGAAGAATAGAAAAGACATGTTTTGGACACGATGCAACTTTAATTTGATCATGTTCCTTTAAAACGCTGAACGTGCATATTAGACCCAATATGAATTAAGGCATTGCCTTGTAACTCGCGCAGATTGTTGGTACATACAATTCCCGTTTAATCTACTACTTTGAACTGTCTGTCGTGCACTCGTATATGCAATGGGATGCACTTCGTCGTTGTGCCAAACAATGATACAGTTTTTATTTAGTGCCGTGATCATGTAGTTTTCAGTCAGTTTGAAAGCAATTTTACGACTATTACATTATCCATCTAAATACTTGAAAATACTTTTAACTAAACAAAATCTCGTCGTTTCGAGAATAGAGGACTTTTGGGGAAAAACATGGCCGCGTCCATCATTGACCCCATCTTGATAACATGTGATCAAATCACGGAATTTGATTGGTAAACTTTTACTTCCTGGTTGAACTCGTTAGGGTAGAGGATTGCTTACCAACTCGTTAGTATACACACACCTCATATTACCAATAAGACGAGCTGCGCTCGTTATTACAGCTTTAGAATTTACTCTGATATCATTTTCAATCGACCGTTTTCATTTTTAAGAAAAACTGTGCATAAGCGGCGGTCTCCACAGCAATGATGACTGCTGTTCACTTCGTCATGAAGAAAGGAACATGCCAGACATCCCATAGTCTTAGATCCCAAGCATACGGTTACCAGATTTTGACAACAGATTCAAGCAATATTGAGCTGAGAGGAACTTGGGTGAGCTTCGAAGAAAATACTGATCCTTCACGGGTGGGAAGCAGTTCGTCGCCACCAACGGTCTTGTACAGAATGTTACAAGTGGAGGTCCAGGCCAGAGATTCCTAAAATGGCCGACCTGCCACCATTTCGCTGGTTCAAGCCCCCATTTTATTTAACAGGTGTGGGTTGTTTTTTTCCGATGAAAGTGAAAATTGAACGCCGCTCTGAAAAGAGATGGGGTGTGATATACAAGTGAATGACAACTTAAGCCATTCATCTAGATCTACTACAGAGTATGGATGTCGATGCATTCTTGATATCATTCCAACGGTTCATTTCCAACTCCTTTCCGAGTGTGGAAGAAATTTCAAAGGTGGTCATTCAGATTTTGAAAAAGCCTTCAAGACCATGCAATCAGAGCTGACTACTTGCAGAAAAGTTTAATATTGGTCTCAACAAACCAAATGCCCCTCACTTTGGTGGAATATCGGAGCGTGAGACTTGATCGGCAAAGCATGGCATCCGAGTTTTCTCAACTTGTAACTGAACCTGTGTTACGCACCATCTTGATTGAAGAGGAACACTCAACTCAAAACCTCTTGGATATGCGTCAGCAGATACTGCTGACATTGAGCCAGTGACACACAATGTGCTGCCAATGGGTTGGCGTGATCCTTGTCTTCAGCAAGTTGTATAGCCAGAAGACGAAATCCTTTGCAAAAGAAGATAACGCCACAGTCAAGTGTTAACAGACTAGTTCTTGTCTCGCTTCATCCTACCGTCCAACCCTACACGTGAGGGCAAAATGGAATATGATGCCACGGATTTAAAATGTGATGAAGTTGCTACGATCCCAGATCCCTAGCTGGTCCGACCCCAGTGGCCAGTGGGACGCATCTACTCAACTATTCCTGGTGCAGATAGGTGTATTCGAACTGCTGAAGTATAAGAATATTTAAGACCAGTGACGCAACTCGACCAAAATGGTAGATGACGAAAATATTGATAGATTGATTACCACCTCTCGGCTTAACAAATGTCGAGCGAATAACTTCCATTTTCAAAATTCTGTTACCGTTTTCGAATAAAATAGCAGCCACCATGAGGTTGATAAGCCTATCAGAATCTTTTCCCTTTCTAGCTACCCTGCTAGCGGATCCATCACAGGATTAAAGAACTACCACTTAAAACCATTAATTCCCTTCTTTACGCTACGTTTATGACATATTTCACATGTTCAACAAGAGTTTCCAATGAAAACTGAACACAACTGGTACACATAAGTACTTAAACTCTTCATGAGTAAGAGGGGTTGCCAGATGTCACGAAGAACCTTTACCCTTAATTTCATGTGTACTTTTGGAGTTTCTTTTATATCCAATCAAATTTCATAATATTTCTGACAATTTCCGTTAAGATTTGTATGATGACACCTAATGTACCTGAGTATGTCAAGCCCCTAAGTCCATAATCCGTCTTTGCTTCCTGAATGTAAATCACTATGTGTATCGTGTATTGGTATGACATCACCCTGTGTATTGGCCCACTGCTGTTAAGCCCTCTGGAACATTGTGTCATTAATTTTGCTGTGGTAATTAGTTTGACCATTACAACTAGCTGTTTTCAAAATGTTATTATAACAGAGTGTCGTATATGTTACGGATTGTAAATATTATTTTACTTTATATTAGAAATGAAAACAAAAAATATTTCTCAACAAAACATAATTGCAGTTCATGGGCTCGAACTAACGATTTTGAGATTGAACGACATCACACTTTCCCATTGCACCATTCGTAATTGTGATGATAACTAATGTGATTGTAAATTCAATCGTATCTCTTAGCGACTAAAATAATTATAAATCAAAAGATTTTTGTAAATTCATTGATGGTATAAATTGCTAAATTCATTGGGAAGATTAGGATATAAGTTTGGATTTTATTGAACATTTAATTGCATTATTCAACTCGGATTTAGTAGTACCGGGTATCGCACACTTGCCATTTCGCCATTTGCAACGTGGATAGCTTGAGGGAGTGTTGAGCTGTTTGCCATCCATCATTAGCAAGTCCTGTGTTTTGCATCTTCATCCATTAAAACCATTGCCCTGAAATATTTGGGCCATACCAGAGGAGTGTCACTTTCACCTTGCTTAGGATCACCATCATAATAAATACCAGCATTTAATAAACATTCAACCGTCAACCATTCTTGTCCTGTTTCTTGTGATGGTGAGAAGTGGATACCCTCTGGTGAGCTAGATAGTCAGTCATGGTTTTCAATCACTTATTTGTGAAGTGGTTTATGTTGTTGCAAACACTGTAATTCAACACGATGGATGCCATGGCAAAGAAAGACAGCTGTGATGAGATTGGACGTCTGCGAGAGAGAATAGAAGAACTGAAAATGCAGACGCAGGGCCAGTCTGTAGTTGTTTTGAAATCTAATCGTAAGTTTCCCAAATTAGCTGGAAGACCAGTTACAGCAGCAGATCCTGACATTGATGAATGGTTACTTGATATGAGGGAACATTTTGCGAACAGTCCAGCCAAGGATAGGCATGTGGACTTTGTTATGGAACACCTTACTGGGAATGCAAAATCTGAAGTGAGACTTCGCCCTCTTAAGGAAAGAGATAGTGGAGAAAAGATTCTTGGGATTATTGAAGACATCTTCAGATCAAAGGAGACCACGACACAGCTTTTGCAGAAATTCTTTCAACGAGAACAGCAGCCTGGGGAGACATTGGAATACTATTCTCTGGTACTGATGCAACTTGCTAACAAAATTACTTCAAAGTCTCGCCATGCCTTGGGTGATTATGATGCCACACTTGTGGAACGCTTTATAGATGGTGTAAGAGACCAACATTTGAGGCAAGAATTCCGAAAGTTTCATATTGAAAGAAGGGATATGCGATTCATGGACTTTAGGTCTCGAGTGCTTCGATGGATTGAAGACAACCCATTAGTAGTTGATAAGAGAATCAGCCAAGCAACAGCATGTGAAACATCAGAGATATTTTCAATGTTGAAAAGGCAGCAAGACATTCTTGAGAAGCAGCAACATCAGATTGACTTTTTGACAAACCTTACCACAAGTCAGAGAGGTGGAGCAGCACATGGTAATGTTTTTGGTCCGAACCAGTTCCGTGGACAGTCTAGCGGCAGATTCATAAGAGGACGTGGCAGAGGCCGTGGAAGAGGAACATTTACTGGTGGTCAGAGTATGACTGTTTGTTATAACTGTGGTGGCCATGGTCACATTGCTGTGAATTGCCCGTCAAAATCATATATCAGAAATCAGTATGCTGAACAATCGAAAAGAGATGCTGCAGTTGCCCCAAACGAGCATCCCCCACGGTGGTGAGTCGAACTGTGGAGGGTACAGTTGATGACTCATTTCAGTCCTCTGCAGCAAAGGTGCAGAATGCCATAGGAAAGTGTCCCACAACCAAAATACTCATTAACAATATTCCTGTGACATGTTTACTGGACACTGGTGCTGAAGTATCGACCATTTCAGAAACTTTTTATAAGAACTTTCTTGCGGTAAACCATGACCTTAGTGATACAACTAGATTTCTCAAAATCTCTGCTTTTAATAGCATACCCATTCCTTATTTAGGTTACATTGAGGTAGATGTTACTGTAGAAGACCAAAAGTATCCCAAAGTGGGAATGCTTGTTGATAAAGTTACGAAAAGCCTTGTGCTGAAGTTCAAGTTATTCTTGGTTGTAACATCATTGGTAAAATAGCAACAATCATTTAAGATCTCGAAGGCTCATGGATCACTGCAAAGACAGCCTTAGATATAGCTGAGAAAAGACATGTGTCTTTTGTTAAAGAAGCTGGTAGAACTCCCGTTTAAAATTCCTGCAAACTCTGTGAAAGTGGTTTTGGGTTCCACTAGGCAGAATAAAAAGACTTCTCTATATACCGGTGCAGTTCAGGCAATAGCATCAGAAAATGGTTCCCTTCCCAGAAATGTTATGGTGAGTGATACCCTTACTGATATTTACAATGGACTTGTTCCTGTTCAAGTCACAAACATTGGTCCAGATGATGTTTGGCCTGAGCCAAAGAGTCGGAAAGGGATTGTTCAGGAGGCTGAAGTTTTAAGATCATCAGATGATGAGTATGCTGTGTCTATCGAACCAACTGAGCTTTTTGTGCGAAAGATACATGTATGTGTTGTGGAAGGTAGAGAGCCTGATTCAAAAGATGTTCAGTTAGATATTGGTGATGTTGAAATGACACCAAAGCACGAGCAACGTCTCAAGGATATGCTTGAGAAGCACAGAGATGCATACATAACTCATGACGATTATGTAGGTTACACAACCACAGTGAAACATTCAGTAAAGTTAGTTGATGATGTGCCAATCAAGGTACCTCATCGCAGAATTCCACCTAACCAACTCGACGAGGTTAAACATCATATACAGAAACTGCTTAATAACAAAATCACTAGGAAGAGCAGTAGCCCGTATGCATCAGCTGTTGTCATAGTTCGAAAGAAAGAGGGATCAATAAGACTGTGTGTAGATTACCGTGCTTTAAATGCCAAGACAATCAAGGACGCTTACCCCTTGTCCCGAATAGAGGAGACACTTGACATACTGCATGGGGCTAAGTATTTCAGTTCGATTGATCTCGCCCAGGGATATCACCAGGTAGCCATGGACGAAGCTAATATCCACAATACAGCTTTCAGAGTTGGATTTTGAGGGCTATACGAGAATTTGAGGATGCCCTTTGGTCTATGCAACGGTCCTGCTACTTTCCAACGTTTGACGGAAGTTTGTCTCGGTGATGAAAATTTCAAGACTTTAGTGTTGTACCTAGATGACATCTAAAAAACAATCGATGAGCACATTGATCACCTGGATGCTGTTTTCGCAAAGCTACAGTTAGCCCTCGTTAATCCGACATGCGCGGTTGCAAGGAAAACAGTCGGATTAACGAGGTAAATTCATGTACAAAAATTGAAATTGTTCCCCAAAATATGTGTCGGATTACGAGAGTATCGGATTAACGGGTGTCGGATAAACAGGGGCTGACTGTATATGTCATTTCTTTTGGCGTGAAGACAAGTTCCTAGGTGATCTAGTGTCAGAGCATCTGATCCAGGCAAAATAGATGCAATAAGCAAGTGGCGAAAACCAAGAAGTGAAAAGAAACTGCAATCATTCCTAGGTTTAGCTGGATATTACAGAGGTTTTGTAAAGAACTTTGCTAAAAGTGCAGCACCTCTTCATGCTATGCAATCTGGAACTGTTGAAAAGAAAACAGAGCTTAAGCCAGAACAATTTGAGATGCGATGGAATGACCAATATGAACAAGCTTTCATCATCCTGAAAGGGAAGCTGACAACCACACCAGTTCTTGGATACCCAGACTTTACAAAAGAATTCATTGTTGAAGTAGATGCCAGTTTCGATGGATTGGGTGCAGTGCTGTCACAGGAAAGAGCTGAAGGCAATGTGGTGATTGCCTATGCATCCAGAACTCTTAGGCCATCAGAAAAGAACATGACCAACTATAGTTCCGTGAAGTTTGAATACCTAGCACTTAAGTGGGCTGTGACGGAAAAGTTCAGGGAGTATCTGTTGGGCTCAAAATGTGTTGTTTTTACAGATAAAAGTTATCTTCAGACTGCTAAACTTGGAGCAACCGAAATGTGTTGG
Source organism: Diodora aspera (assembly GCA_031471655.1). Lineage (NCBI taxonomy): Eukaryota > Metazoa > Mollusca > Gastropoda > Lepetellida > Fissurellidae > Diodora > Diodora aspera. The sequence goes on along the minus strand of JAUELE010246989.1, from coordinate 1,221 downwards.
GCTAGTCAGTTATCACAGTTTGATTTCGTTGTGAAGTACCATTCTGTAAGGGTCAACAGAAATGCTGATGCATTGAGTCGTAGATCTACTTCTCGTGAAAACGAAGTCGAAAGTGTGTTATCAGATATTACCAGGAGTACTAAGCTTGCAGATATGCAGACAATGGAACAGAGCACTGAAGTCATGTTGTGCACCATGACAAATGAGCTCAATGAAGTGCATTGCCAGAAATAGACCCAGTTGACATTTCAAATCGTCAAAAGGAAGACCCCATTCTTAGCAAAGTCTTGTATTTGATGACACAACAGAGCATTCCAAGTAAATATTTGTGACAAGAACACTGTAATGTACGGAAATATTTGAACCAGAGAAATAAAATATTCTTGAGACTGGTGTACTGTATCGTCATTCACATGATGAGACTGGTGACATCAAACAGTTAGTGCTTCCACAGTCTCTCAAAGACATGCTACTTGAGATTATGCATAACCATGCTGGACATCAAGGATCTGAAAGGACATTGTCTTTGATTCGGAAACGTTGTTATTGGCGTTGAATGGCACAAGATGTTGTCAGATGGTGTAAATCTTGTGAACGTTGTTTCATTTCCAAAGCTCCTCTTCCAAGCATCAAGACACCAACAGGAAATTTCATTGCAAGTCATCCTTTGGAAGTCGTTGCCATTGACTTCACTGTTCTCGAACGATTATCAGATGGCAAAGAGAATGTTCTTGTGATGACATTGCCATTGCCACTAAGGATCAACAGGCGACTATTGTTGCCAAAGCTCTTGTCAGAGAAATGGGTTGTCCGTTTTGGAATTCCTAAACGCATTGACAGTGATCAGGGATGGAATTTCGAGGGGAATGTTGTTAAGGAACTGTGTAAACTGTATAACATTCAAAAGTCCAGGACCACACCGTATCATGCTGACGGCAACGGCCAATGTGAAAGATTTAAGCGGACAATGCATGATCTATTGAGGACCCTTACAGAAGACCAGAAGAAACGTTGGACATCTTATCTTCCTGAACTTGTTTACATCTACAACTCGACAGTACATTCTTCAACGGGGTATTCCGCTTACTACCTTATGTTTGGTTGTGAACCAACATTGCCGATTGACATCACATTGGGAATCTGTAAAGCTCCAGATGTGCAACCAGTTGATTCTTGGCTCACTGATCATCAACAGCGGTTAACTGAAGTAAGCAAGAATGC
>JAUELE010246978.1:0-11058 GCA_031471655.1 Diodora aspera | reverse complement strand
TTTTCGCCATGGGGCGCGAAACCTACTGTATTCTCCCCCTGCCATCCCCGTAAAAATATTTCTGGGGGAAACACTGACATCACAGGATAACTTTGTTAGGTCACAGATTATTTTGTGTTTTTAAATTTTACATTAACAGTTTTACACATTCGGATGATTAGTGTTTGGTGCAAATTGATCATCATTTTCTGAGCAATTGATCACCAAACGGCTGAAATTGACTAGCAATAAGCTGAAATTTACTAGCAAAATGTGATGCGAACCAGAACAAACAATACCCTGGGTCATCGATGACAGCTGCGCTATATAAAAACGTGTTCTGAGAGCATCTCAAATACAAGCTTGGCGTACGAGCCTGGGGGTGCTCCCCAGATTTGGCCAAACTTGCTCAGAATTAGGGCAACAACGCCCCAAGATTCAGGCATAGCAGAGTGTCAACGTGACTTCTCGGTTTTACTAGGGGGTCATTTTTCGGGCAAGAGGGTCACTGCCCCCCCTCCCCCAACTCCGAGGGTGCACATACTCCTATGAATACAACGATACAAATGCATCAAAAAGATGACATCCTGCAATCTTCCTGCACAATGGAAATTAAAACAAAATAGTGCAGATTGCAAGTTTCAAGCTGAAATTTAAATTTAAAATAATACAAAAGAAACATTCAGAAAACATACATTCATTGTCAGTAAGCCACAAGAAACTTACCTTTGAAAGGATCCAACACAGGCGTCAAGAAGTAGGTCCTTGCACAGGTTATTGAACCTTTAGGATCCACAGCTTGGCAGAGCTGAAAAAAGTATTACATTAGTCCCATAAAATATCAATGTCTTCAAAGTGTAGCTACAGCAATCTTAATTGGTTCTAAACTAGCATTGGGCTGACTTTCCAAACTGAACCCTTCTTCTCTTGAGCAGAATCCAGTTTAACCTACAAAAGTTAGAACATACTAATATTGGTGTATATTTCCCTTTTTATACCAAGCCTTGTACAATGATGCATGTTCCATACTTTCCCAAACACCTGCAGAAGAACTGGAGCTGTTCTAAAACTTGTTCTCAACCTTGGAACACCTCTAGCAAACACACCACAGGAAGCCTTACAGAGTACTCTCCCCTTGATAATTCCTCTTTCTTTAATACATGCCATTTGTGGCAGACGTGTTTACTTTTAGCTCCATCTGTATTTTTTACATTTCTTCGTTTCTAACTGGGTTTCTATAGATTGGTTAAAATGTCTTCTACCTATTTGAGAAGTCAGTATTTGTTAATTTTAGAGAGATAGGAGTATTGACAACAGATCTGGTTTTGGATAAGCTCAATAAGAGACAGCAGTAGGAAACATTGGTAGATCCAGGGAGTGTGGGGGTCCAGGGGGTCCGGACCCCCCTTTTTGAAAATCAAGTACGGAAAATTGTATAGTAAAGAGTCCTCGAACCCCGGATGGGACTGACATTTTGCATGTTGGACCCCCGCTTTTCAAGTTGGACACCCCCTTTCCAAAATCCTGGATCCGCCCCTGCATTTCAAGACTGCGTAATTCTTGTTTAAAAATCATGTTTTGGGCGCTTTGGATGTCGTCATTTAAAATCCGACGTCGTTTTGACCCTACTGAAGTTCAGTCCCATTGTGATCACTTATACTGGTGAAGTCTGTCACAGATAATTTACACATTTCGTTTATTCTGCCTGCTATCTGTGATTAGACCATGGCTTGCTTGACTCTGTACTAATGAGTCTCCTGTTTGACTCCAAGCAGTCCGAGGTCTTCTCCCCAGTGACATCAGCTAACTTTGATACAACGTTATATCAATTTAGAGTAACTTTAACTTGTGGAGCAGCGCTCTGAACGGGGATATCTCCCTCGAAAATCAACGGATGACAAAGACACGAGGAAATTGACAATAGATGTGAAATAGGATTCCGAAATTAACACCGCGAGCCCATCTGTGTTTAAGAACACGAGCGTTTGATGATGCAGATAATCACACTGAATGAAATGGGGTTCGAGTGAGGCGCTACTGAACGAGGAGAGGACCTGGCAATAGTAACACCGCCCGAATAAATCTTCAAACGAGCCGCTTGTTGACAGACCAGGTAACCAAATGACAGGTTTCCGTGTCAACACCGCAGGTAAAAGAAAAAGAATGTATTGCTAAAACTGCGGTTTTTATTTTGTGTTTAACTCCACAATGAAGGAGCTGTTTCACAAAATGGTGTCCGATTCTATGTATTCTGTTCCAGATAAAAAAAATGATTTAAATAATTTAAAGGTAGCATGATATTCATTGTTGCGGCAATTCTAGAACATTTTTATTTAAAGGTGGATCCGTGGTCGAATTCAATGTTTTCCTAAAAACAAAACCCAACTTATAGCAAGCTTATACAAACTTATGTACATACTGCGAATAATACACAAAATATATCTCATGTTTGTCGGTTTTACAACCTCTTGAATATCCTGATTTATTTTGGGATCCCCATGCCATAAAATAGAATAAATTGCATTCCGAACTTTCTGACAATATTCGTAAACCTTCGGAAACGTTACACATGCAAATAAATACATTTGGCTCATATTCGGGAAGCATTCGGAAATCGACGGAACCTTTTTCGGTAAAGCCAAAATTAGGCTGACTATTTAAAAGTAGAAAACAAATCCGTCTGCATCTGCCGGGACTAAGGGAATATGACATTATTTAATTAGACATATGATTTTACAATGTATTATTTACAGTTTATGTTATTTATTTCACACAGATAGCACCAGACCTATTTCAGTGTTCGGGAGCACGTATCCAACTTTAATATTGTTGTCTTTCAGCCATAATGCAATTAGACATAATCGGTGGAGAAAGCAGTGCAAAAGGTTGAGCTGTCAAGATGTTTCAAAAGGTATATTATCAAATTTACACTGGTTTGATATTTTGACCACAACATACTTATTTTGGGCCTATTTGAAATCAATGTTGCAATAACAATAACACGAAGAAAACAGCATTAACAAAGTTTATTTCCAGCAAGTTAGTTTTGAAATATGTGCTGTTGAAATATCAAACCGGTCAAAATTCAACAACGTTTCTCTATACGTTGAACGTGCAATCTTTCAGCCACGCACACAGCATGGGAGAAAACTAGGAGTGTCAACTTTCTATTATTCTAATAAAGGACAGTGGATGGGGCACATAAGGAAAGCAAATGGAACTCCAACAATTACCTCCCCTACACTCCAGTAATCTCTTGGACATGAATGGTGTGGTCATTTTGAAATGGTGTGTGTTTCTGGAAACTCACCACTACCGGTATATTCCTACATGATTTATACTTATGAAATAATACCAGTTCAAATTAATCATTTATCACAAACGGTTCATGATTAATTCAACTGAAAGTCATTTGCTTCTATTTGCACACATTTAGCAATAATATTTCTTCATATTGTCGTCATGGAGACAGACATGTTATGCACTGAAAGTAGTCCACAATGACGGTCATCAATTCATGTCAGAGATGATAATCAGACCAGGATGAATAACTCTGTGTGTTTAAAATGAACCAGAACCATTTTACCCGGAAAATGGGATGTCCCGGCTAGTTCATGATGGTTGACAGATCCAGAGAAGACAGCTCCAAAACTGATCGATTAAAAAGGAGAATCAAACAATCGGAAATTTGGTCCTTTATACAACAAGCACTAAGTTACTGAGGCCCTATTCTTCTTAAAGGGACATAATCAAAGTTGCATCTGGATAATCGGTCATAAACCTAAAATACGTACAATTTGCTCTTATTGTAACAAAGAATCTTCGCGGAATATAAACCTGACATTGGAAGACTTCTCATGGATGATTAGATACCTTTTATCAAAGGAAACAGAACACCTGACCTACATTGACGGTCACCTTTGTTTTGCACACAACATTGTTTTATGTCTACCCGCCCACATCATTATGGAAACATTACTGATTCATGTTTGGGGCTCTACAAAAATACTTTTTTTAATTCTTAAGCACAAGTGTAAAACATTATGAAAGCTCTCAGAATGTATCATTTTCATCCCATAATTTCAAAAGTTCTCAATGCGAGGTGGGTAAAATCAGGAGATAATCATATTGTGTTTATTAGTTAGTTTGAATGCCACTAAATTCATTTCAAACCAAGCGACTTGGCGCAAAGTTTTAAATGTAAAATTTAGCGCCGTTATTTTTAAAGAATCCACAGGTTTCGCCGTTTGAAATGTTCAGATTCAGGTTGTTCATTTTCTTTAAGAAAACACTGAATTTAATACAGGAAATTGTCAATATATGAATATACTATATAAAGACAGTGGAAAAGTGGAAATGGATTAGGTTGGAGAATGCATGAGGAGCGATGATTCTTTTTCACAAATCCACCGCTCCTCATGCATTCTCCATTACTTAGTTCGCAGTCAATACGTAAACGCACAAAACAACTAAGTCAGAAGTGATGGTCTCGCTAGCAATCAGCATGTTAATTAAACGTGAACATTACAATCTGCATCCCTGGACAGTCTGTATAATATTAGAATGGTTGAATAAACAGGCTGGATGTGTGCATATAACTTCAAATATTGACTTGGCATCTGATGGATCAATGTGCAGCCAGTCCTGTAGAGTCAGTTATTCTATCTGAACGTGAAAGAGAAACATTCCTGCGGTACTTTCACAGAGGAGGCGCCATGACAACACAAGACAACGTCCTCAGTGTCGACAGTGGACTATTGGACAAGGAGGTAAAAATGTGTGTTTATAAGGTACACAAAAAAAAGTGAGTGAGTGAAATGGATTTTTACATTGCAGGGGGTAATATTTCAGCCGTAGCGCAATGTGATGTGCAAGAGGCACATCAGGGAAAGGAACAACACAGGATTGATAGTTCGAAAGAGAAAGCAAAAGATTCTCATTTTAGACGGCTCTTACGGCAAGCATGAGGATACTGGGGTCCTATTCTTTCTGGTGTTAGAGCGACACCCCCGGAAACCCCACAGGGTGTCTCTTCAATGAAGGAAATGACATTATTTCAGGGACTACGTTTTGTGTCTTCTACTGCACATATGACTTCATATCTTGTAACTGAAAGATCTGAACAGAGGCTAATCAGATGATTTAGGAGCCAATAGAAGTTGTGTTTCGTCTGTGTATTCGGATTTTACTTGACAAGATGGAGCAAGTGAAAACATTCCTGAAAAACAAAACCTCATTTGCATTTAGATATCTATTTCCATAATAACTAAATTATACATCGATTCATTGTAATCACGACAACTAAGAAGAAAGATACAATTTCAGTTTTTAATATAATTAAAAGACGAAACGATGCTTAACCAATCAATAAAATTGCGGTATTGCTTAAATAAATATTCATATATTCAAATCAATTGTGTTTGATAACATCTTTGAGGCTTGGAGACACTTTGCGCCCACACACCATGCTGAACACTGAAACAAACAGAGTAACCTGTCATTTCCTGGTTGTTTCATGGCGTCAAATATTGCACCGTTGTTATTCGCAGAAAACATTAAGTAAAATGTAAACATAAAGATAAAACAACGTAGTAAGGCTAAATATTCAATTCTCGTGTATACAGTCATGCAGTGTCTTCCACAGCGAAACGTGTACGAACGTCTACACATGGGAGAGGAGAGAAGGTATTCTATCAGGGCTGGCGAAAGCAAAGTGTGTGGGGGGCTGTGACCCAAGGGTCCTATGGAAGTTCTCCTGATATTTGATGCAAACATGCCGATCTACTTGAAATGTCATTAAATGGCAATACAAAAAATTCATGTACGTTGTCGAAGGTGTGTGTGTGTGGGGGGGGGGGGGATTTGAACGATCGGTTGAATATTGGTCCAGAGACGGTTATAACACCGACAATAACACCTGTCATTGTAAGAGTTGACACAGATAGCAGTGACTCTAATGATCGTGTTTGACATTTTGACATATCTAGCTTTGATACCATCCCCGCCTCGCCTACCTGTGCCCCGCTGTTCCCTCAAATGCCAGCCTGCCCCTGTATGAAAACATCAAACGTGTCAAGAAAATGATGATAGTTTGTTAAACACTTTTTCATTTTTGAAAACTTATCATTTGACATTTTTTCCGAGAGTTGATCTGGCAAATATCATTCACCTTTTAAACTTTGGAAGTGCTAGGATTAGTCGTTTTTTGGTTCGTCGGTTCATTTTGAATTCATCGGATTCCTTTAGCTGCAAACCGACTGTAATGAAGGTTGATCTTTACTGTATTGAATCCAAATACACACAGCATCTGGAGTAATCTCACGTGAAATGTCAACAAGTAGTTGAAGTAACATTCTGACTGGACGACACCAACAAGATTCAGGAAACGGCACATCGTTGCACATACATGTATTTAACAATAAATTAACCTAAGATTTACATTTGTGTTAACTATACATTTAAAGTGCTTTTGTCGTTTATCTTTGAAACACGTGCGAGCGCTTCTTCGACATTCCCGTGACACGATTAGGGTGACAGTACCAATGGACCGATGACGGAAACTAAATTAAATGTACGGTGTGATCGCAAAGAGATGGATTTATGGGAACAATTTAAAGCGAAGTATAGAACTATATGTGTGTCGTCACTGCAGGCAGCAGAGAAAGGTCAAGAAAGTAAATGCAATCAAATCTACCACTTTTGTAATGAAACCTGTGGTATTGAATGATCTCGTGTCAGACTAGTTTTATATCGATTTTAGTGCCATACAATTTACTACATCCAGGATTCATCTAAACCTTTAGAATTCTTCTCAAACCATCGAACCATTATTGATTGATCGACGCAAGTATTGTAAAAAGACACTGTTGCAGTAATGGTTGTCTGAGTATGTTGTGAAACGTTCTACGTCGATTTCGCACCACAACGTTAACGTCAGCAGATTAGATTCTATGTAAACCAGTCACCATGTATTCACTCGCTTCTTACTATGAATAAGTATTGTGGCTTTGTTTCTTGTTTGGATAAATACAATAACACTAGATTCACTCATATGACGTGTAGATACACTGAACAACACACCAATGGTGGCAGGTTGTGATTCCCATAGCCTACTCTTGGTTATTTTGGTGCTCTAGACGAGATTATCTTTTGGTGTCACAAGTACCACACCCCCTTTTCCAACCGCATCCAATACCCCTTTCTCTTGCGGTTCCACCTGATATTCTGCGCCATGGTCAACCGTTTCCCTGATATTCTGCACCATGGTCAACCATTCCCCCTGATATCCTGTGCAATGTTAAACCGTTCCCCCTGATATTCTGCGCCATGGTCAACCATTCCCCCTGGTATTCTGCGCCATTCCCCCTGATATTCTGCGCCACGGCCAACCGTGCCCCCTGATATCCTGTACCATGGTCAACCATTCACCCTGATATCCTGAGCTAAGTCAACCGTGCCACCTGATATCCTGTGCCATGGTCAACCGTGCCCCCTGATATCCTGTGCCAGGTCATCCGCTCCCCCTGATATCCTGCACCATGGTCAACCGTGCCCCCTGATATTCTGCGCTGGGGTCAACCATTTCCCCTGATATGTTGTACCATGGTCAACTATGCCCCCTGATATCCTGCGATATGGCCAAAACGTTCCCCCTGATATTCTGCGCCATGGTCAACCGTTCCCCCTGATATTCTGTACTATGGTCAACCATGCCCCCTGATATCTTGCACCAGGTCGACCGTTCCCGGTGATATCCTGCACCATGTCAACCGTTCCCCCTAGTATCCGGCGCCAGGTCAACCGTGCCCCTGATATCCTGTACCAGGTCAACCATGCCCCCTGATATCTTGCATCATGGTCAACCAGTCCCCCTGATATTCTGCGTCATGGTCAACGGTGTCCCCTGATATCCTGTGCTATGGTCAACGATTCCTACTGATATCCTGCGCCAGGTAATCCGTGCCCCTTGATATTCTGCGCCGTGGTCAATCGTTCTCCGATATCCTGCGCCATGGTCAACCGTTCCCCCTGATATCCTACGCCAGGCGAACCTTGCACTCTGATATCCTGCGCCATGGTCAACCGTGCCTCCTGATATCCTACGCCAGGTCAACCGTGTCCCCTGATGTCTTGCACAATGGTCAACCATGCCCCCTGATACTCTGCGCCATGGTCAACCGTTCTCCCTGATATCCTGCACCAGGTCCACCGTGTCCCCATGATATTCTGCACCATAGTCAACCGTTCTCCCTGATATCCTGCGTCATGGTCAACCGTGCCTCCTGTTAGCCTGCGCCAGGTCAACCGTGTCCCCTGATGTCTTGCACTATGGTCAAACATGCCCCCTGATACTTTGCGCCATGGTCAACCGTTTCCCCTGATATCCTGCGCCATGGTCAACAGCTGATGTCACTTGGGTCACGCGTCGGCGCTGAATATGCGCCCTTCTTGTTATTCCTTTCCTTTTTCGTCTTTTCTATTTTGACTACAAAATTAAGAGGAGAATTGGATTTATTAGCATTAGTAATCTGAACATGATTGTATTTCAATGTTATGATGATGATAAAACAAATTTACACTCACAAAACAGATTCAATGAAATTTGTGTTTAATTGTAGCCTCTTGTGAAAGATAACTGTCTTGCCAAAGTCAAGGTGCTCTCTTTTTATAAGTTGTTTACACGCTGCTTGGGCTACTGTTGGCTTACGGCAATTGACGTCTGGACTTTAATCTGAAGCAAGGCTGTCCAACAGCTCAAGCCCTGGCTAAGGAAAGAGGAAAACCATGTGGCTTGTTTTAAAGTGCTTTAATAACCAATGACAACATCAGCCACGTTCGTTGATGCTCTCACACTTTGAACCCTCCTTATTGAAGCTGATACGAACATCATCGGGATAAGAGCATGTCACAATTTGTTTGGTGTCGTTATTATCTCACCGTCGGCTTAAAGCACTGTTCACACATCCGATAACTGTACTGGTATTTTAGGGATTAAACTGGCAAGAATGTGTGATTGTCAGCACAAGTTTAAAATGCGTGCAAGCTTGTGATAAAGACCAGACAATTTACTGGAAAGATTGTGAAATATGTTATCCAGACACCATAAAATCCTTGAAGGCGTTCAGCAACAATCATGTGGTATGTTACAGGTTTGAATTTCATGTTTGTTTGGCTGACACCATATCTAAACTAGCAATGCGAAAAGCGCTTATGACTCATAACCGCTTCAGTATAACATAATGATATGAGGATATACGTTCATTAATTCACGATTAAAAAGTCACTCTTTTATTCCGGAAACTATCTTTAATAACGTCGTAGAAATTACTTATAAATCAATTACGCATTGTGTTTTGCCGAAGGAGAGACGGAGACCACGAAGATAATAAAGTCAAACATGAGCCTGTCACTTTGAAGTTTACAGTCTTTGAACTATTACAGCTATTGCAGATAGAGAAGTCTTCAATATCAGATCCAATTAACGCCTTGTTTGAAGTCCCTATTTTCTATTTGCCTCTTTAGAAAAGGTGCCCACGCACGGCGTAACAAAGCTTTATACTAGAATTATATGATGGAAGCGTTTGAAACCAGGAGCAATATTGACAGCGGAGGTGGGTTGTCCAGAGTACCATTTGGACCCCACAAGAAATAGAAGTGTTGAGTTTCTTAATCACCCAAGATTTTCAGAACACGAAGTGTTGCATATATAGTGGATCTCGTCAGTCGGCTTATAAACCAATGGCATTGACCATTGATCACAAAATATAACCATATCGACCAATGGAAAGTTCGTTGTGTTACATATTATATCACTTCTTGTCTTCACGTCTTTTGCATTTCAATCTTCATGTTTGATTCGTTACTCTATCCGGCATTAGGTTGTGTTACACGCTTGTTGTTACGTTTTCTTCATTTGCAAAATGTCTAACATTTTGTTTCACTTTTCACAATAGTGTATGTTTAAAGGCTCTAATGAGGGAGCAGTCATAACGTAGAAACGTGGTGAAACCAATTACAGTGTAGAACAAATTAATGCAAATATGCATGACGATTCTAGCTAACTATTCTCTGTCGACGTATCACCAGCTGTTCAATGTTCGATATTCATAAGTCAATGTGAACATCCCGACCTTTTTCTTGTGCTGTTAATAAATCCAGCTTTAATAAATTGAAAAAAGAAGAAGAAATAATTTCCAATTTGAGGCCATTTGTAACTATTTTAAAAAGTACTGAACGTGTTTATATAAGTAATGTAACTCAAATGATCTATACATGAGTTAACAAGAGTAATGGTTGTTGTAGCCAGCCGTCTAGATTAACATTTAGTCCCAGAAATATTAATCTACCAAAATTATTTTCTTAAAATACTAAAATACTAAAACCAGAAAAGGAGACCAGGGATATTCCTAAAGCAGAGCAATCCAAGACTTGCTAAATATATAGAGTTGGGCAGGCTCCATTATCTTGCTTTAGGGTCTGTGAGACAGACTACCAGCCGTCGTTTGGTTGCCAGAACATGCTCAGCATGAACATATCTGGAACAGTTCTTACCCAACACAGGACAGACTGGACATTGTTTAGTCACTAGCCGACTTGGAAATGTTTTGAAGTACACTATTCTCATCTTGCTAACAGGAACTGTTACTTTTTCCCTCAATGACCCTGTTGAAATGTTCATACTGATTACTTACTTATCTAATTATTACAGGTCATTTAATCCAGGAAACCATTGCAGAGTATTTGGACAACTATCGTCATTGTAATCTCAAACACAAAGCAAGACAACGTGCATGCAGACAGAAAAGTATGATTGATTTGCATTTAACCATGTTTCTCACATATTCCTGGAGTAAATTGATATTGATAACAATCAGTGTAGTCAAGTTTCCTTCAGACAGTAAACAGCTTAAAAGAGATTATTACTCAAATTTATGAACTGTCGTACGCTTAAATAACTAATGCCATTTAAAATATTGCACCAGATTAAAGCGGCCAATAAGGTGTGGGATGCCAGGAGAAATATATTCGGATATGGCAGACAAAACTAACTCAAGCGGAAATGACAGTCTTTTCTCGGCA